>CBVK0100853081.1:0-10471 GCA_900067695.1 Picea abies
CGTTGAGTACTTTTCCTAAGGTTTTTATATGCTATATTGATGTTTGGTTCTTAACATCTGTTATAGGGTTCCCACCTAGGTTTGAAACTTGACTTACTTACTTAGCATGGTATGTGGGTGCCTACGCTAGGCCCAAATTTATAGGGGTAGTCTCTCTGACTTGACCCTGGGTCTCCTCAGTGACAATTGGAAGGTCTATTGATTCTCCTAGTTAAAAAAATGAGGAACCTAATAAATTCGATTATATGAACTATATTGATACATTGGATCCCATTTATAGTATCTCATCCCAATAATATTACAATGTCACCTTGGAAAAACTTGAAAGAGGAAAGAAGTTGTTAGGAAAGCTAGAGTTGAGGTCTTAAGCTTAATGCATGAGGAATCAAGGGAAAAACTTAGAAATAAAGAATATTTGACTTACTCTAGAAGAAAGAATGCACCTGAGATTCCCCCTGATGATCCTATACTTCCTTGGGCAATACTTCCTGCACCATTGGACACTAATTCTCCTCCTCAAATCGTTGAAATATTGTAAATGTGAATAATATTCTACTTATTATTGAGTTATTATCTTATAGATCAACCCCCTTTTGTGGATTGATCATGTCAGGAATTATGTATGACCAAATCCCCTTTAGTGGATTGGTCAAACCCTAATTAAATGATGCTAATTGAGAAGTTGGCCCCCATGTATAATTAAAGTGGTTTTAGCCACTAAGTGAAGAAGTCGGCCTTGCTTGATGAAAGGACACAACCCTAGCGCTCCCTATCTAGTATAAATAAGAGAGGCTAGCACCTCATTCACTCACTCACTCAAGTCACTCATCTAGTGCACAAGTTTTAAGGAAGCTGCAGTTGCCAGAGGAAGGAGAGAGAGACAAATTACTCAGTCTTGGATATTCTCTAGTGTTTGGTTTATTATTTTGGCATTGTATTGGCAATCTATATTAAGGAATTTTTTTGCTGGGTTTTCTCCCCCATGAGGGTTTCCAAGGATAAATGTTGTGTACCTTATGATTGTGTTTCTTTCATTGATCCTGCTTATGCTATTATTGTCTAGTAAATTGAAAAGAATTTAATAAAAACTCTAAAATTTAACATGGTATCAAAGCTTGACTGAATAGAGCACCTTTCACTGGGTAACAAAAAACGTCACTGTTTCCGTACAAGAAAATTAGGGATTTTTTTTGCATAATTTCATCCTAAAAACTATCTATGGAAGAGCGCTTTAGCCTAGAGAACTCATTGGAAGCTTGAGCGCACATTTTTAGTGGCTAGAGGCTCTAGAAAGTGAAACCCTAGTTTTCATTGGTAAGTTTAGATTTAATTTTTGAGCACTTTCAATTTTTGGTCATTTTCCTAGATCCAGGTCAAGATGTCTGCAAGCACCAAGCTTGTTGACAAGTTAGAAGGTGTGGATAACTTTTGTGTCTGGAATTATAGGATTGCACTCATTCTCGAAGAGAATGACCTTGCAAGATTCATCAAGGACAATGTACTAGAACCAACAGAAGCTGCAACCAAAGAAAAGTACCAGAATGATATGGTTAGGGCCAAAATAATAATTGCAGACTCTATTAAAGACCACTTGATCCCTCAAGTGTCTTCTAAGAATACTCAAAAATAATTGTTTGATTCCCTAACCAGAATGTATGAAGGAAGGAATATCAACCAGAAGATGAACTTGAGAACCCAAATCAAGAATACAAAGATGTAGAAATGAGAAACCATTCATGACTACTTCTCTAGGGTTTCTTAATTCAAGGAACAACTAGAAAAAATTGGAGACAAACTAAATGAATATGAAGTCATAATGACAACTCTTCATGGTATCACAAGACCTTGGGATGTCTTCATCCAAACTATCTGTGCAAGAAAGGAGAAACTCCAATTTGACAGTCTTTGGGAAGAATGTGTTCAAGAAGAAGCTATAGTAGCTAATTGAGAAGCAATGCTACTAAGGGATGAAGATAAAGCCCTAGATGCTCATGATAAAGGAGGAAAGAAAAGGTCTCACTTCAAGAAGGAGATCCACCTACATAAGGAATCTCACTCCCCAAAAAGATTCACTTACTTCCATAAAGAATCTCACCCTCCAAGGAGATTCCAAAAGTTTCAGAAAGGTCAAAGAAGAGAAAACGATTTCTCCTCTTATCAATGTTACCATTGTGACAGGATGGGACATATTGCTAAGAATTGTCTATCTAGAAGAGAAGAATATAATAAGAGAAATAAAAAAAGACACCATGCCCATGCAGTTGAAGATGATGAGCCACCCACGATAATGATTAAAGAAAAGGTTGAAGACTATGTTTTATTTTCTGATCTCTCAGGATCTATGTCACCTGGAGAGGACACTTGGCTCATAGAAAATGGTGCTTCTAAAAACATGACAGGTCACAGAGACATTCTCTCTAGCCTTATATAAAAGAACTTTCCCTATAAAGTTACACTTGGAGATGATTACCGGTACCCTATCAAAGGAGTGGGAGAATCCACCTACAAACTTGATTCAGGGACCCCGATGAAGATGAAGGATGTACTATATGTACTAGGTTTGAAAAATAACTTAATTTCTATCTCAACTTTAGATAATAAAGGTTTCAAGGTTGCATTCATATATGGTGAAGTTATTATGTGGCCTAAAGGAAAAACCATAGAATATGCAATTGTTATTGGAAAAGAAGAAGGTGGCCTGTATAAGTTAAAAGGTCACTCATATGCAACCTTGACTCACTCCACTGAGAGTCAATGTGAACTTTGGCATAAAAGACTAGCTCACATCAACTACAAAGCCTTACCATATGTGAGCAAGGTAGTTACAGGTCTACCAAAATTCAAGGTTGATCATGAAGGTGTGTGCAAGGGATGTGCACAAGGAAAGAACACAAAGAATCCTTTCCCGAAGAGCGACAGTAAAGAAGAAGGAATCTTGGAGCTCATCCACTCAGATGTATGTGGCCCAATGCCATCAACCTCTCTTAGTGGGTATGTATACTATGTGTCATTTATTGACGATTATTCTTGCAAGACTTGGGTTTACTTCTTGAAATCAAAGATGAAGTGTTTGGAAAATTCAAGGAATTCAAAGCCTTGATAGAGAATCTCTCTGAAAGAAAAATCAAGATACTTAGGTCAGATAATGGAGGAGAATACACCTCAAAATAATTTGTAAGCTTTTGCAGAGATGGCGAGATTAAGAGGGAGCTCACCACTCCCTATAATCCTCAACAAAATGGTGTAGCAGAAAGAAAGAATAGAACTATAATGGAAGCAATGAAGATTATGATCCATGATCAAGATGTTCCAATGCACTTATGGTCTAAAGCAATAAGAACATCAATGTATATTCAAAATATATTATCCCATAGTGCACTTGGATTCAAAACCCCCCAAGAAGTGTTCTCCGAAAAGAAGCCAGAAGTAATCCATCTCAAGATATTTGGTTGTCCAGTGTTTGTACACATTCTGAAAGAAAAGATAACCAAGCTGGACCCTTCAAGAAAGAAGGGAATATTTGTTAGATATTGTGATGTCTCTAAGGCCTTCATAATTTACATACCAGGTTTCCATCATATTGAGATCAACATAGACGTAACTTTTGATGAATATGCAACACTTAAGAAATCAAGGAGATGATAACTTGAAGAAGTATATGAAGAAGAGATTGTAGCTCCCAGAGTTGCAGAACCAATGAGGGAAGTTACAAATACCCGTGATGATGAGATTCTAGAAGATCATGATATGATAGAATCTCAATAACCTCCCCAAATGTCGATCTCTCAGAAGAGAAATATAGCTTGGGCAAGGGAACTTATTCAATATGGAGAGAAGTATGGTGCCCTAGAAGGAACCATGAGACAAATCAAGAAACCTAAGCCATTCTCCAGTTATATGGATTTGGTGTGTGATATCATAGAAAATGTACCTACTTGCTTTGAAGAATCCATTCAGAAGAAAGAATGGGAAGATTTAATGACAGAAAAATACCAATCCATTATAAAGAATGATGTATGGGAAATAGTTCCCAGACCAAAGAACAAAGATGTAGTATCTTCCAAATGGTTATACAAGATAAAACATGCTGCTGATGGAAGTATTGAAAAGCATAAAACAAGGTTTTTAGCTTGTGGTTTTTCTCAAAAGGAAGGCATTGATTATGAAGAGACCTTTGCTCCTATAGCCATATACACTTCTATCAGAACCATCATAGCTCTTACAACCAAGATACAGTTGAAGTTACACCAGATGGATGTGAAAACAACCTTCTTAGATGGTGTTATTCAAGAAGAAGTGTACATAGAAAAACCTCAAGGGTTTGAAGTTGAAGATAGAAAGACTCATGTCTGTAGGTTGAAGAAGGCTCTGTACAGATTGAAGCAAGCTCCTAGAGCTTGGTATGGTAGAATTGATAGTTTTTTGACAAGCTTAGGCTTTAGAAAAAGTAAAGCTGATTCTAAACGTTACTTCAAGGTTGTGAATGATGAGACAATTATATTGCTGCGATATGTGGATGACTTATTCTTAACTAGACCAGAAAATCTCATCACTAATTGTAAGAAGAAGCTCGCTGCAGAATTTGAGATGAAATACCTAGTCCCGATGCATTATTTTTTAGGTCTTGACGTTTGGCAGAGCCCAGAGAATATCTTCCTTAACCAAGGGAAGTATGTAGTTGAAATACTGAAGAGGTTTGATATGTTGGAATGTAAAGCCATGAACACACCCATGGAAACAAAGTTGTATCTCCTGGTTGATACTTTGTCAGAATTGGTTGATGCTACACTGTACAGACAGATCATTGGATTGTTGATGTATTCGATGAATACCATGCCAGATATGTGTATTGGCGTGAACACCTTGAGTTAGTATTTGGTAGAGCCCATACGTGTTCACCTTATTGCTGAAAAACATGTGTTGAGATACCTTAAGGGTACGTTGGACTTTGGTCTTTGTTATAATGGAGATCATGACTTTAGACTGGTTGGTTATACCAATTGAGATTGGGTTGGGAGTGTTTCTGATAGAAAGAGAACTTCAGGATGTTGTTTCATTCTGGGGTCAACCATGACTTCATGGCAGAGTAGGAAGCAATCCAGTATTTCTCTCAACACGACAGAAGCAGAATACATTGCTGCATGTTCCGCTAGTTGTGAAGCCATATGGATTCAGAAGTTGTTGACTAGTCTATTTGATATGGAGATGAAAGCAACCATGATTCTATGTGATAACCATAGTTTCATAAAGATGATGGAGAACCCTGTGTTCCATGATAAGACGAGGCACATAGAAATCCATTATCACTACATTCATGATATGGTGTAGAGGGGAGCTGTAAAGCTCCAATATGTTGGCACAAATGAGCGAGTTGTAGATGTGTTGACCAAGCCTCTATCTCGTGTAAAGTTTGAATACTTTCTAGACAAGATTTCTTTAGTTCGAAAGGACCTCCCTCTAAAGGGGGAGTAATGCTGATGAAACTATGGTATCCTGACCAACAACGAGTAGCTCGGTTAGGATTTTATATCTTAGGGGATCGATCATACCTGGACAGATCCTGAAGGTATGGTAAGGACAGTTTGTCAGAGTACTTGTGCATGTATATGCCAGCTATGGTCAGTAGTGGTAGCTCCATTAGAATTTTTATAATCCTATGGAATCTTATGATTACTGGGAAGATCCTCGAGGTTCAGTAAGGACGGTCTGTCAGAGTACCACATGGTAGCTCCGTTAGGATTTTATATCCTAGTGAATCTTATGATTCCCTGGAAGATCCCTAGGGACTGTCAGAGTACCACAAAATGTTGTTGTTACACATGCCTCATTATGTTTCTATATGATGATGATGTTGTTTCTCCAACCTCGTGCTGTGATTATGTTGTTGCTCCAACCAAGTGCCGTGATGATGTTGTTGCTCCAGCCAAATGTTGTGATGATTTTGTTTCTCTGGCCTCATGCTGTTGATGATGATGCTATTGATGTTGTTATTATATCTTTTATGCTGACTGATGTTGATGTTTCAGATTCCAACTCCATGTTGTGAACGATGATGATGATGTTATTCCAGCTCCATGCTGTGAATGATGATGATACTCCAACTCCATGATGTGAATGATGATGATGATGATACTCCATCTCCATGCTTTGAATGATGATGTTATTGATGATGAGAAAAACTTCTGATGATTTATAAATATGCCAATCAATGTTCTAGATGCTATTGATGTTGCTGCCCTCTCTCTCTCTCATGATGATGTTGTAGAATAACCTTCTTGTTAAGGGGGAGTGTTGAAATATTGTCACCGCAAAGAATATTATACTTATTATTGAGTTATTATCTTATAGATCAATCCCATTTTGTGGATTGATCATGTTAGGACTTATGTATGACCATATCCCCTTTTGTGGATTGGTCAAACCCTAATTAAATGATGCTAATTGAGAAGTCTCCCCCCAGGGATAATTAAAGTGGTTTTAGCCACTGAGTGAAGAAGTTGACCCTACTTGATGAAAGGACACAACCCTAATGCTCCCCAACTAGTATAAATAAGATATGATAGTGCCTCATTCACTCACTCACTCAAGTCACTCATCTAGTGCGTAGTTTGAAGGAAGTTGTAGTTGCTGGAAGAAGGAGAGAGAGGCGCATTGCTCAATCTTGGATATTATCTAGTGTTTGGTTTATTATCTTGGCATTCTATTGAAAATATATATTAAGGAGGTTTTTGCTGGGATTTCTCCCCCATGAGGGTTTCCTAGGATAAATGATGTGTACCTTATGATTGTGTTTCTTTTAGTGATCCCACTTATGCTATTATTGTCTAGTAAATTGAAAAGAACTTAATAGAAGGTCTAAACTTTAAGACAAACAACCTGTTAAGTTTTGAGCTATTATTAGGTTTCTTTTCAATTTACTAGATAATAATAGCATAGGTAGGATCACTGAGAGAAATGCAATCACAAGATACACAACATTTATCCTGGGAAACCCTCATGGGGGAGAAAACCCGAAAAACATTTCTTTAATATAGATAGCCAATACAATGCCAAGACAAAAAACCAAAACACTAGAGAATATCCAACACTGAACAATGCACCTCTCTCTTCCTTCTTCTCCCCTGGACTCGTGTTGCTACTCATGGTGCTGGCTGTTGAAATAATGTAACTGCAAAGTGTATTCTGATTATTATTTGATATATTATTCAATGGATCAATCCCCATTATGGATTGATCATGTCAGCTATTGTAAAAGACCAAATCCCATTTTGCGGATTGGTCATAATGTAATAGGAAAAATAAGAAGTCAGCCCCAAAATATATCAAAGAGGCCCCAAAATATAATAAAGGTGGTTATAACCACCCAGAAGAAGAAGTCGGCCCTGCGAGTGAAAAGACACTTTCACATGTCCCAAATTTGTATAAATAAGGAGGCTAGCGCCCCACTTAGATATACACTCACTTGTTCATTGAGAGACAAGTTTCAGAGCTACAGTTGGAGAAGAGAGAGAGAGAGAGGTACATCTTTGGGAGAGGAATTTCTGTATTTGTTTGAGTTATCTCTTGGCATTATATTGGCTATCTATAATAAGGAAGTTTTGCTGGGTTTTCTTCCCCATGAGGGTTTTCCAGGATAAATGATGTGTCTCTTGTGATTGTCTATTTCTCAGTGATTCTATCTTATGCTATTGTTATCTATTGAAATGCAAAGAACTATAATAATGGCTTAAACATTAACATGGTTTCAAAGCCAAGCTGAAGAGAGCATCTTTCACAAGAGAAAAGTGAAAAATGTCACTGTTGCTCTACATGCAAATTAGGGATTTTTGTTGGTGAGGTATTTCAGCCCTAAAACCATCTAGAAAAGTGTGCCCTCCCTCAAGGATCATTTTGGCACCTTCATCGCAACTTTTCAGTGGCTAGATCTCCCAGAAAGTGAAACCCTAGTTTCACAAAGTACCAGAAGTACCAGAGAACCAGAGTACCAGAAGTACCATAAGTACAAGAGTACCAGAAAACTAGAAGCCCAGTCCAAAAATCCGCAGATCAAGTTTGGAGGGGTAAAAGTTGGATTTTCTCAGATCCAAGCACACCAGGCTACTTGCCTCAGCCAAGCGCACCCCCTGGTAAGTTTAGAATTTGATTTTGAACCCTTTCATTTTTTGGACATTTTCCCAGCTTCAGGTAAAAGATGTCTGCAAGCGTTAAGCTTGTTGACAAGCTAGAAGGTGTGGAAAAATTTTGTGCCTGGAAGTATAGGATTGTCCTCATTCTTGAAGAGAATGAATTAGCAAGATTCGTCAAAGAAGAAGTGCAGGAGCCCAATGATGCTGTAGGAAAAACAAAGCACCAAAAGGACACAATCAGGGCCAAAAGAATCATTGTAGATTCAATCAAAGATCACCGGATTCCCTATGTGTCATCAAAGAAGACTCAGAAATAAATGTTTGATTCCCTAAACAGACTCTATGAAGGAAATAATATAAACCGAAAGATGAATCTTAGAACACAGCTCAAGAATACAAGAATGCAGAAGGGAGAATCAATCCAAGAATATTTCTCTAGAATATCCCAATTCAAAGAATAACTAGAAGCAATCAAAGATACGATAGACCTAAGACAAACTTATAATGACGAACCTAAATGGCCTCAGAAGACCTTGGGATGCATTCATCCAAACGATTTGTGCCAGAATGAAGAAACTAAGGTTTGATGGTCTATGGGAAGAATGCATTCAAGAAGAGACAAGAGTAGCTAATCGTGAAGTGTTACTAGCAAGAGATGATGATCAAGCCCTAGCTACTCACACCAAAGGAGGAAGGAAGAAGTCTTACTTCCAAAAAGAGACTTATAAAGAGTCTCAACCCCCAAACAAATTCAATCATAAAGAATCTCATCCAACGAGATTTCAGAAGAAAGGATAACGAAAGGAAAGAGATTACTCATCTGTACAATGCTACCATTGTGATAAGATGGGACACATTGCGAAATTTTGTCCAGCTAGATGAGAAGAATACAAGAGGAAACATAAGAGGCACCATGCCCATGTAGTTGAAGATGAAGATCCACCTGCAAATATGATAAGAGAACATATCAAAGACTATGTCTTAATCTAGGCCCTCTCAGGATCGGTAACATTTGGAGAGGACACTTGGCTCATTGATAGTGGTGCATCAAAGCACATGACAGGTCAACGAGACATTCTCTCTTGTATTTCAGAAAAGAAGTTTTCTCAGAAAGTGACACTTGGATATGATTACCAATATCCCATCAAGGGAGTGGGAGAATCAAACTACAAGCTTAAATCAGGAAATTCAATGAAGATGAAGGATGCACTATATGCACTAGGTTTGAAAAAGAACCTACTCTCCATTTCAGCCTTAGAAAATATTGGCTTCAGAGTTGCCTTTATAGATGGAGAAGTTCTTATGTGGGCTAAAGGAGAAACCATAAATGAAGCAATCATCATTGGAAAAGAAGAAAATGGCTTGTATAAGCTAAAGGGTCACTCAAAAGCTACCATGGCCCACACCATTAAAAACCCATGTGAACTTTGGCATAGAAGATTATCTCACATTAACTACAAGGCGCTACCATACATATGCAAAGTGGTCACAGGTTTACCAGAACTCAGGGTTGACCATGAAGGCATATGCAATGGATGTACACAAGGGAAGAACATCAAGAGCCCTTTTTCGAAGAGAGACAGAAAAGTAGAAGGAGTCTTAGAACTCATTCATTCATATGTGTGTGGCCCAATTCCATTGTCCTCCATTAGTGGGTATGTATACTATGTATCATTTATTGATGATTATTCTTGTAAAACCTGGGTGTATTTTTTGAAATCTAAAGATGAAGTGTTCATCAAGTTCAAGGAATTCAAAGCCTTGATAGATAATCTTTTTGAAATAAAGATCAAGATACTCAGGTCAGATAATGGAGGAGAATATACCTCAAAAGAGTTTGTGAGCTTCTGCAAAGATGTTGGGATCAAGAGGGAACTCACTACTCCCTATAATCCTCAACAAAATGGTGTGGTTGAAAGAAAGAACATAATGATAATGGAAGCAGTGAGGGAACTCGTAACTTCCCCTGATGAGGAAATTCTAGAAGATCATGACATAGTAGAATTTCAAGAACCTCCTCAGATGACGATCTTCCATAAAAGAAATCCTGCTTGGACTAGAGATCTCATTCAAGATGGAGAGAGGTATGGTGTTCCTGAAGGAACAACGAGACAGGTGAAGAGACCAAAGCCATTCTCCAGTTATATAGCTTTGATGTGTGATCTCCTAGAAAAGGTGTAATGTCCCCACTTTGGGACATCATCACAGGGTAGAGACTTATGATGACCAGAGTAGCCAGATGGATGTTATAGCGAGTACAGGGGTATTTGAGAGGCATTGTGGGTTCCAGTTGGAATTTATCATCATATTCCATCATTATGAGCCATTCCGCACAGGTTGGCTTT
>CBVK0100853082.1:0-10471 GCA_900067695.1 Picea abies
CTTAAGGGGGGATGTTAGGATATTTAGACACTTAGGAGTTAGGTAAGATCAACTTGGTCTAAAGTGTCTTCAAGTAAAAGTGTGTTTCTTTAGTATGCATTTGTAATTATGTAATCCAATAGTCACGATAGGTTCTAGACATGGAGTGATCCGATGACTCATATTCTCCTCGATCTTAATAGCTACGTTGATCTGTGGCTTAACACCCAGTTGGTCCATGATATCTATTTAAATATCATCGAGGGTCATTTGTTGATGATCGATCGTGAGAAACTCTCTTGTAATTTATTTTTTTTGCATTAATATATTGCCTCAAGTGGTCACGTTGGCTAGGGCCATGGAAAATTCCCCTATTTGAGGTTTTAACCACATAAAAACATTGGTGTGTTGATATTTGATCTGGTTGTCTTAGTGGTCACTGAAGGTGTTCATACTTTCTGGACTACCTTGTTTTGTTGAACATTTCCTAATTAGCACAAGGCAAACAATCACTGATGGTATTTTAGTATTTACTTGTCACACTTTTGTGGTGTTTTGAAGTTTGAAATTTTGGGATTTCCTCATTTTCCCCGATTTTGGATAATGTACATTGTCACTACTACATTTTATAAATAAATATTAGGGTACAATTATATTTATCATTTATGTTTTAAGTGTCAAATTGGACTTCAAGGGTTTTTAATTGTTTTATTTTTCATAATCTATGTATATTTTTAATATATATTATTTCCACCCCTGACTTGTTGCCTCAAATTTGGGAGAAGCTTCTAGTGGTATTAGATACTTGTACTCATGTTCCCAATGTTCCCCTATTCCAGAAACTTGTGCAACATAAGTTTTACATGGTTATAAAAGTATTAAAAAAATTGCTTAAGGGGTTAGTTCTTAGATATACTTTCTCAATCATCCACCCTTCTTGCTTAAGGGGTTAGTTCTTAGATATACTTTCTCAATCATCCACCCTTCACAACATGTTGTACAAGTTCCCGTTATTTGACCCTTCACAACATGTTGTACAAGTTCCCATTATTTGACAAGCTAACATTGATTATGATTTAAGACATGGATATCAACATGTCCATATTGCTCTCTTTCAATTTGCAATTAATTCCTTTAGGTTTCCTTGTATTAAACATTGCTAGTCTATGTTGTATCCTTGATGCAAGCCATATAAATTTTGAAGACACTTTAATTGTTGGTTTTGAGAGCCCTCTCATTAATGGACATGCATGGACTTATGTTTATCCCACATTTACATTAAGCCTTACATACCCACATTTGTTTACATCCTTACATGCTTATATAAAATTGAATGGATTTGATATGGTCAGTGGAAGCCATGTTGCTCAATTACAGACCAATATTTGGTTGCATTTTGTCACCACAACTATGCCCCTTCTCTGTAAATCTATAGCACATTGTGCTACTACTGGAGAAGTAGTGGTTGATATTAGTAATGTTTCCCTGATAATTCCACACTCACTCCTAATATTGAGCCAAAAATAATAGCTCAATGTCAAAAGGACATAATTTAGTCTGACCATCCAATTAGAGAACTCATCAAGGCTATCAATATTGAATTTTATGTGGAAATTTGCCAAAGAATCTCAAGTGAGCATTATACAGATTTATTCATTTTTTAACAATTATGTAATTTGAGCCTTAAACACAATACCAATATGTTATACAAGATTTGCTTTATAGGACATAAGACTCTAGTGATCCTTAATATCTCAGATATTATCTTGCATCGATGTGAAGTGTCTTCTCAAACCAAAATATTGATATAGAAGATTTGTCCTTGACAGGTCTAAATTGAAAAATCACAAAAACCTTAATGCCAAGTGTCTTCTCCAACCAAAATATTGATATAGAAGATTTGTCGTTGGGAGGTCTAAACTTAAAAATCACAAAACCTTGCAAGAAGCTTTTATGAAAAAACATAAGATGTTTAATACTTTTATCTGCAATTTAAATAAGGACACTTGTGTTTTTGGTTGTAAGAAGTTTAGGTAAATGCATCAACACAAATCTCATCCTTGTTGCAAGAATTGTCATTGTATAAATTGCACAAAATATTTTTAGAAGAAGACTATCCGTCCCATGATATAGAAGAAAACATTATTTTTGAAAAAGAAACAAATTCCCAAGAGATCTAGCATATATTTTATATGCTAGCAAAAAGGCCATTGGACTCATCAATGTCCTAAAAGAAATAAGTCTCTCAAAAATGCTAAGCTTGTAGCATGCTTGAAGAAGAACTCAATCTCATGGGGACCAATGTTCTTTAGATGAGAGGGATTTGTTTCATTTTACAATATTCACATTCATCTTATCATGCTTTTTTTTTTCACAAAATAAACAAAGATACATTTTCTTTTTTTTCACAAAATAAACAAAGATACATTTTCTTGATTCCTCTCACTCTTCACATAATAATTCCCTATGCATATTTCCTTTAGCATCACAAGTCAAACATTGTTGACTAAAATCATTTTTAATTTTTTTTTTTAAGTTTTGATAATGTTGAACCCAAATTTTATATTAAATTGAATTTTTGCAATTTCTAATCCCCATTGCGAAACAATTTGAATAATTTCCGGGAGCATGTCCTTCAAATACACTAACTTAGACTTCTATATCTATATCCTATATGGATGATTTCACGAATGATGATATGGTAATGCCAACTGACAAGTGCAATAATAATAAATAAAACAAAGAAAACAAAGAAACACAAACGTGAAGAAAATTATATAAAAACATATCCGATACAATGAAGTTTACAAGAACACTGATATTATCGGATAAAAAAAATTCAAACTAAAAAACAAATAATAAAACAAACTATTAGATATCTATATCTATTGTTTATTGTTAATTTTGTAATTAAATTTTATTGTTTTTAATTCATGTTTTATTATTTTTTAAACAATAAAAATATATATAAAATCATCAAAATATAAAATAAAAATCAAATTTAACTATGAAAATTCAAATAAATTATAAAAAATAAAATTAAAGGGACTTTAAAAATTTTTAAATAATTTTTTTTTTAAGGAAGGTTGTTGAGATTAACAAGGGGTTCAATTGTAACCTAAATGTTAATATGACAGACTTTTCAAATTTATGCTCTTTTTATATTCTTAGGAGATTAATTTAATGAAATATAAGTTTCTAGTTTATGACCTCTCCAAAAGATTGGTTCCAAAAGATTGGTTTAAATGTAGTTACAAAGGATGTGTTTTTCATGCATTGGAGAGATCTATGTGAATAGCATTTAATACTCATTCACTATTTTGACAAATTGATATAACTCTAATAGATTTTGCCTTCCATTTATATATCATGTTAGCTGGAATATATAATATCTTTTCAAAAACCTAGGTTTAGATAATATATACTTGAACATATATATTTTTGAAAACCTTCTATTTAAATAATATATAATAGAAATCAAATTGAGGGAGTTGTATATACCATGTTAGCTTGAATATATGTTATATTTTTGAAAACCCTAGGCTTAAATAAAAGATATAATAAAAATGAAATTGAGGAAGCTTGAGCTTTGGTGGTACTTTAGGAAGTGAAACTTAGATTGTTCTGTGAAGTCTTAACCCTAAATGTTTATAGCAACTATGTTGCCTCTAACCCTAAATGTTTATAACAACTAAATATTTCCATTTTTTTTATAAAAGTATGAACAAATCAAAATTTATTATATTAATGTTTATAATATTTTGCATATGAAATTATTTAAGATTACTTACAAAATATAAAATTATCACTACTATGAGTGATAGTTGATATGGACATTATTATATTAATTCAAAAATTTGCATATCAAAATTAACTTTTAAGAAAGATTTATAATATCAATTTAGACTATATATTTTTTTTAATTATTATTTTTTAAATTAACTTTAAAAAAATATATTATGATGATAATGATTAATAACATCAACTAAAACCAAATTTGATTTATCTAAGAAATTAGTTGATTTACTTTAATCTAAAAAATTTAAAACCAGATTTGATTTATCTAACCTTAACAAAGGTAAGAAATTAGTTGATTTACTTTAATTTAAATTTTTTAAAAATATGAATATCATAAAATTTATAATAATACCAACAAATTACTAAAACATATTAGATGTAAATCCAATTTTAACATCTTTCAAATATTGAAACTAGAGCAACTTTAAATTTTAACATTATTCAATTTTCAAAATTAAATAGACTTTAAGTGGGTGCCAACCTATCTTAAATTCTTTATAACCGATATACAAAATCCCTAACAATATTGCATTCATAACTTAACAAATACAATAACTAACGAATACAACCTATTCATGTATATTTTCAAAACAACAACCATCAAGTACATAATTTTGATGGTTAAGTTTTTAAAGAAGACAAACAATTTCATAAAAATTAGATTCTTTTTGCAGAGTTTTCCTATCAAATTTATTGGATTCTTTTCACATAGTTTTTTCACCAATTTGATTCAATTCTTTTCACATAAATCCTCTACCTTGTCAAGAATGTTATCTACCAATTTTATCCAATTCTTTTGGTATAAATCCTCTACCTTGCCAAGAATGTTAACTAAAAACTTAAATGTGTCCAAATGTGTCTAACATGTTGTGGGTTCCCAAGTGACTAGTGCCTAGATCTATCCAATTCTACTTCAATTTTCAAAGCTATGGAGTAATCACTCTCACCACTTTTCTTTTACATTTACTCTATGCATAAATAATATATTGAATGTTACATAATTACTTTAAGTTTTTGCTTTTCCTTTGGAATACATACAACTACTCCTTAAAAAAACATTTCCTCTTTTGTCCCTTCCTCCAAAGCATTAATCATTAAATTGTTTTAATGATTTTTTATTTTTAAATATTTTTAATTATTAACAATGCAATTTTATATTGTTTAAATAAAATTTTTGAATGGTACACAATAACTCCACAATACTTAGAATATGCAATTTTATAGGGAGTTGTCTAAATGTTCCATTGGACATGCAAATTTTTGTTGTTTAAATTACATTTCTGAATACATAAATGAATTCAACATTTTGAAAAACCCTTGAAAAACTAGGACTATCCAAATTTACCCTCTCAAAAATTCAACAATATCAAAAAAGATTTCAAATAAAATTAAAAAAATATATATATATATCACCATAAAAAACCAAACCTATAAAATTTAATCTAATTTTTTAAAGATTTCCCACATAATTTTGGACAAAACACAAAGACTGAAAAAATTAAAAAATAGAACATTTAAACTACTTATTAAATATAATACTGCCCCTTCCTCCCCAGCATTAATCACCGTATAGTTGTTTTAACGGATTTTTTTTATGTTATATATAATAACGAGAGCGTTCGGGGATTTAATTAATTAATTAAATTCAAAATTATTAATATTATTATTTAAAATATAATACTGAAGGCGCTCGCTAGGGTTTCTGTGGGATTAAAATTGGAACTTATTAATAATATTATTTATTAATTATTGAGGAAGCTTAGTCATTTCCTTTGCTTGCTCGCTTGCAATTTGGAGGCAGATAAGTACCGGCTTAACGTTCACAAAAGCCCTCCCTCCTTGCTTTCTTGATCGGTGCTTTTTCCGCTCTTCGATTGCAAATGATGAGAAGCAGAGGCCGAGGCCATAAACTGAGAGGTATGGATTCATGGACTTACGCAAGAATTCTTTTGTTTAAATGCTTGTAGGGATTTACGGACTTACGTAGGAATTCTTTTGTTTAAATGTTTATAGGATTTTTTTTTTTTGTTTTCAAAATTTGAGGTCTCTGAAACGGCAGGCTAATCATGGAAATATTTTGAGCTCTGATGTGAATCCGGAGGATTTCTTTGGATACAATTTTTGCGGATATTGAAACTGAATGATACGGCTTATTACACTGGAAATGGCATGAAAGCTAGGATGCATGAAGAAATTTCTGAATCGCAAACTTTCCTGATCTGTGCAGGAGTACTTCTAGGTTTTTCTTGAAGAAATTGAAGTCTGGATGCCTGAGACCTGCATTTCGCGCTTCTGAGTCTACACATTTGATGTACGTTCTGGATTTGACTATGAAATTTGACACAGATTAATTGACTAGTTCATGTTGCGCTGAATCATACGGCAGGCCCTCTTCTCGCGTGTAAGTATTCTCCGGACTTGTTCTTTATTTTGCCTTGAAAGGAGGATTAGTATGTAATGTTTCCACAGAGTTGATCTTTATTCTGCTCGTTTAACCCCGTGATGGCGTTTAAAGATTACTTTATGCATACTTGTAAAGATTACTTCCTATTGAAATGTTTCCAAATATTTGTTTAAAGAGTACCTCTGTTTGGATTTTTATGTTCCATTTAAATTTAACGGAATATCTGTTTTTACACTTGATGTGCTTGATATTGATATTATTTAAGTGATTATGTATTGGATGCAAATATAGACGGATATTGAAGTTTTCGGCGCGTATTTGAGTGAAGCTTCGTTTCAACCTTCGAGGTTCGAATCTCATATATTTGAAAAATTCGCTTTAAAATCTTCGTATCTTTGGCAATTTATGTGTCAGTATGACCCTCGCTAGGTGCATATTTGGCTGCACCCATTTGGAATCGGCATGACTGAGAAGCTTGTCAAACGGGCTTTACTGAAATACAGTCTATGCCATAGACCGTAGGGTTAGTGAAATACAGTGTATGCCATAGACCGTAGGGTTAAGATAGACAAAATGTTCGATGGTCTTGTTGAATGCATGGCCCAATGTAAAATCGACACATTCCTGTTCTAGTGTTTTCTATTTTATTTTCATATTTTCTTCAGTTCACTGAGATCTGAGCACATGATGATATTAAAAGAATAAAAACCAACATTTTATTAATTTGCCTCCAATTTGACGCGGCCTTCAAAGAACAAAGCCTTGAGATTAACGCTCGCCCGTCCTCGGTCTCCCTTGGTTCAACTCACAAACTGGTTGGTTTTGAAAAGCGTGGGATACGGTGCTACATTCTCTCGTTTTTCATTCTGGGTTGGGACGATTTGAGTGACTAGTATTAAAAGCCGTTTTGAAATGGCGAACATTAAGTATGCATTCGGTTAAGCATTTTTATGCATTTGCTTATATACAGTCAGATCTAAAGTTATTTTAGATTTGATGGTATACACTGGACCTTACACTTTACACTAGAGCATTAAATGTGTTATAACTGGGTGATTATACACTTTACACTAGAGCATTAAATGTGTTATAACTGGGTGATTATTGTTTTGAAATATAACTGGGTGCTTATTGTTTTGAATAGTTTCCTAACATTTGTCTAGAACAACCTCCATTGTCTATAACAGCGTGGAATTTTGGGATATAAATTTATATTAATTATTATTTTTCATCCATAATTATCATTGTGTTTTATCATTGATCTTATCAAGGAAATTTTGGAGATTCTTCAAGACATGATGTTGAAATTTTATTTTGACTCAGAACTTCGAAAATTCTTTGCAGTTGTGTTTTATCATTGATCTGATTAGGGAAATTTGGGAGATTCTTCAAGACACGATCTCGAAGTTTGATTGTCTTTTGATATAATAAGACAAATGAATTCTATAGTAGTTTTACCATCTGGTTTTTTTTGTGGGGGAAAGAACAAGACCATGTCTATAAGCAAGGTCATAAAATATATCCAAATGCTTCTTGTGCTCATTCAATTCCCCCAATATATTACTATTTGATATTTTGTTTTTATTTTTATTTTAAAATGTGTATTTTTAATGTTTTTATTTTTTGGTTTGTTTTTTATCTAAGAGTGAAGGTTTTCATAGTGAATCATAATGATGCATGAATTTTTTAGTATATTTTGAAACATCCCATGTTTATGGAGGACTCTCTACCCATCATAATTTGAAACATCCCACGTTTATGGTGGACTCTCTACCCATCATAATGAACAATCAAACCAATAATCTCTTAAAAAAGAGATTGAATTAATTTATAAAATTAAACCAGTTAAATTAAAGAACAATTCAAATCAAAATAAGAAAGAGGATTATAAAATTAAATGAATTAAAGTGAAGGTAAAAATGTCAAAAAGAGACAAAGAGGATGGGGGAAAAGAGTGGAAAAATTAAGCAAAGAAGAAAGTGAAATAAAACTTAGGAGACATAGAAAGAAATGCCTAATGATCCAAACAATGAATGGTGGGTTCCCACGACTTGCTAAGCCTATAGCCATCATCTTGATTAAAATTATTGGGGTGTTTTTTTTAATTTCCAGCACTTCCTAAATGAGTCGAGATGAATGGTAGGGTGCAAAAGCATGAATTTTAGTCAGGTCAAAGCAAATGAGATGCTTAGAGTTGAAGGAATGTTCAACTATTGATGACTTAGAAATGTGGTTGTGGAGTGTGTGATCAATATGATCTTTAAGGTGGATTTGAAGGATCTTCCTGTTTGACCTATGTACGATTTTCCACAAGAGCAAGGAATTGTTGATGTTTGTAGCATCATAAAGGTATTTCCACAAAGGTCTAAGTGTCTAGATGCGTGGAAGTCGTCCAAAGCCTTCTACCTTGAGACTTTACATTAATTAAAGGAATTATTAAAGTAAATTTATTTTATTAGTGGGTTGTGTTTTATTTAAGGAAATGCTTTAATTGACATTAGTGAATTAAATAATAGCCGTTGATCTCAAGTGAGGTGAGAAGTAATCTCAATCGTCAATCACTTTGGAGATTAGGGTTAAGTCATAACTCGATCTTATAAAAGCAAGACAAGGGTAAATGAGAAGACACTTACTTGATACATTGATCATAGCAGAGAAGGACTTTTGCTCATAGAATTGGATCACGAAGGACTTTGATTCAAGAAGATATTGGATAGGTGGAGAAGGAATTCCATCTAGAGATATAAGCTAGAGGAAGATAGAGAGAGAGAACAATCGTAAAACAAAATGATTGTGCAAGAAGAAGGATTAAAGATCCAGAGTCAAGAATACATGACAGATAAATTAAATGAAATATTAAAGTAAATATTTTTATTAATTAGTTGAGTTATTTAAATGCTAAAGTTAATTAGTATTTAATATTAGTCATTGATCTCAAGTGAGGTGAGAAGTAATCTCAATCGTCAATCACTTTGGAGATTAGGGTTAAGTCATAACTCGATCTTATAAAAGCAAGACAAGGGTAAATGAGAAGACACTTACTTGATACATTGATCATAGCAGAGAAGGACTTTTGCTCAGAGAATTGGATCACGAAGGACTGTGATTCAAGAAGATATTGGATAGGTGGAGAAGGAATTGCATCTAGAGATATAAGCTAGAGGAAGATAGAGAGAGAGAACAATCGTAAAACAAAATGATTGACTTCCACGTACAGTGTAGGTATTTTGGAAGAGGTCGCATAACAACACGAGTTTTAGTGTAACAATTGCACAGACCAACGCATGTATCTGTGTAAAAATCACGTTGTTTCATTACAGGATCGTACAATAGTTTTTGGCAGAAGATTAGTTAGTCGGGTTTTGATGTACTTTGTCTCTTTAATATTTGGGCCATTTTCCTAGTAAGGGAGCCCTTGTAATATTTGAAGTTATTTGAATGATAAGCTTAGTTGACGGGAAAAATATCTTTGTGTATTGTTGTTGATATTTTTGGTTTCTAGTTGTTATCACCATATAATTTGCAAACGACATCCAAGAGTTGGAATTTTAATGAAAAGTTATGTCGCTAAGGAGATATGATAATTTAGAGGAAAGAGCTATATCTGACGACGGATGGAAAAATATGGTGAAAGCGTAAAGGATAAACCTCAACAAACCCTTGATCGTGAGAGCGGCCTAGATCAATGGCTAAGGCGCATATCGAAGATTGAAATAGAGCAATGATTAAGAAATCAAGGGCGGGCCGGGGAAAATCGTCATGGTTTTATCGGAGAACGCGTGGCGCCCCCAGAGGGACATCGGGGAAAAAAGAAGTTTGACTTAAACCACTTTCTCCAACCCTCGATTCCACCATCGTTGGGCACATGTGGACCATAGATCTCAAAACAGTCTAGACCAGTGGCTTAGGATCATATCGGCGAATGAAGTAACATGGAGATTAACGAAACGAGAGCGGACCGGGGAAAACTGTCATGGTTTGAATCGTGGACGCATGGCATCCTCAAAGGGGCATAGAGGCGAAAAGAGGTTTTTCTAAAACCATTTTCTCCAACCCCCGATGCGATCGGATACCTATAAAAGGAAGACCCCGGACATTATTTTTTCATAATTCAAAATATTCAAACGTTCAGAAATTTGGCACAAAGCATCCATTTGAAACTCAAGCTCAGAAATTGAACCAGGTTTGCACTTATTTCACCGCTCACCGAGTATTTTCACCATGGCCGCTAATCCTGTTATCTTATCCGTAAATGAGCAAGACATCTCCTCCAAAGAAGAAGCCCTAATT
>CBVK0100853083.1:0-10470 GCA_900067695.1 Picea abies
ATATCATGTGTAAACTATTCATTATTCACAACAGTTAATGAGAATTCTTTCATTCTTTCTCTCCTTATTATTCTTTCTCCAATTCTCTCTACAAATGTGTGTATTATTGTTTATCTAGATCTATTCTGTGCAAGTTCAACACATTTACAAAATTCACTTCGACAAATTTTAAAAATTGCACTCAAAGGCATTTCTTAATGGAAGTTTGGGTCATGATATTGTAGCTTCTTTGCTAGAATTGATTATCGTCATTTCCTATGTCATCTGTGTTGTATAGGCTCTTAGGTCACCCATTGTAGCTGAGGTATTGTGTCAGTAGCATAGAAATATAAATTCGTGTAAACAATCAACTGATGTTTGGGGCAGTTGACCCTATTCGGGAGTTGGGAGGACTAATTTTCTCCTAAAATGCAATTTGGAGTCTACGTGAGTCTTATGGATGCTACAATTAACCCACTTAATGATATATGATACTTTCGTGCTCGTGGTTAGTCTTAAAATAAAGAATTCCAAAGTAAACAAGTTGTTATGGTATGCGCATTGGAAGTTATTGGCGACACAAACAAACTTAATTACGACTGCCACGTGAATTAAGTTAAGCAAGGTAGGCGATCAAAAATCAATTATCCAGTTAGGTGTAAAAATATTAACCATTAGAAATGATATGATATTGACTGACAAGATCAGAAAGGAACAATTGGATTGGAGACTAATAGAAGAGGTCTCAAGATGAAGAAGATTTGTTGACGAGGTCTATGTCAGTTTGGGAAAGAATATCATTTCTAGCACACTCAATGTTAGTGAGGGGTCGACATCTCTCAGATGACACATCAACAATAGAAGAGGGAAACTTGTGGATAAGAAGTGCATCAGAAAGAGCATAAGGGACTTAGTCGATATGTGGTGTATCGATGAGTACAAGATGAACCTCATTGATACACCATGTATTGATGAGGACAAAGAATCTTGTTGATAATGTGTATTGATGGGTCAAAGTGACCTGGAGAGACACTGCAAATGGTGATATATGGAGAGCAAGAAGAAAGGTTTGAGCTTTTCCATTTGCATGAGAGAGTATGGGAAGATTTTCATTAGAAAAGTGTACAAAGGTGGTCCTAGTTTCTTCTCTTACTAAAATATAAGAGAATAAATTAGGGAGCATGGTGTGCAGGCACAACATAATCTTAATCTTCAAATCAAGTGCAACACTTTATGAATCTTAATTTTCAAATCAAGTACTTATTGGAATCCTAAAACCAAAGCTTCATATTCAATTGTGTTCTTTATACACTCAAATTCTAGCCTATATGAATAAGGTACAATATTTACATGTAGGGCTTGAAAAATCACTCCATTTTTTTATCCTAATATGTCTATCATATAGGTAAACCCAACATGCCTTGAAAGTCATTCGGGCTAAGAATACATCCAAGTTGGTCATTGTGGGAAAAAATGGTGTAGTCATTGGAATTAAAATGTTCACAACAACTATCTAACAACTAATGACATGACATTAATCCTAGAAAGGTAGCATCTTGTGCTAACCCTAATGAAAAATATTCTTTGAATCTTTACTCCTTGATTCATGATACTCTTCGAAAATGTTTGCAAACCTAAAGCCAAAATTATTTATTGTGTCATGAATATGAAGGAATAATATTGCATAATTTTAGATTGAGATAGCTTATGATGAAAATTGCAATGCTTTAGTGAATCCTATTTGTAGTATTACTTAACACTTGAAAATTGAAACACACCCAAGTATATAGAGAATTTAATAGAAAATTAACCAAAAACAAGAGACAATGAGATAAAAGTTGCAAAAATACTCTTGTATATTGATAATGTGTTGAATAATACAATGTTCACTTGCCTCTTAAGGTGGGGTGACCTTTCACTAAGAAGAGTTCCAAATACACAACACAAGACAGACATTCCATAGTCTCATATCTCTATAAATATATTTTACATAGCAAAAACCCTAACTACTTGTGGTCCTATCACTAATGGGTACCAACTACCTAGTGGGCCTTCTAAACCAGACCCTTTTACATTGAATAACCATTCACTACTATCCAATGGGCCTTATTCAAAGAGTATGGCCACATACAACAAATAACTAACTCTTATGTAGCCTAAAGTAGGGAGATTAGGGTAAGACCCTAACATGCCCTACCCCTTCAACAACAACATTGTCCTCAAGGTTGAAGATGAGGAAATTGTTGCAGGATCATGGTTTGTTCACATGTGGCATCGTTAGGTGATATCTCTTTCCACTGGATCAATACTTCATTGATCGTGCATTGGCACAATTGTAACTCTATGGTATCCAATACTGGTGGTGGTTGAATCCAAATAGAGCCTTCTTCATCAAGTTCTGATAGGTTGGTTTTCACCTTGCACTTCAATCCCATGACCGTTTTTAGACAAGCTGACACATGGAATACATGATGAATCTTGGAGTGGGTTGGAAGACAACTAGTTAAATGTGTTGGATGATCTCATAATGTCCATAGAGCTTGGGTGCTAATTTTTGAAGTGTTTTGTCTTTGAGTGATGTCTGTTTATAGGGTTTTAGTTGAAGAACCACCTAATCCCCTATTGCAAAAGATAGTTCTAAGTGATGTTGGTCTGCTTGTTGCTTCATTATGATTTGAGCCATAACCAAATTGTCCTTTATTATGAGAGAATTGATTCTCTAGTGTAGAGTGTGTGATCCACTCCTTTAACCTTGGAAGCACCTGGTAAATATGAAGTGACTAACAATGGGATTTTTCCATAAACTACTTCATATGGGGTCATTTTGGTTGCTCCATGATAAGAGGTATTGTACCACCATTCTGTGAGGGGAAGCCATTGTACCCGTTGGTGTGTTTTTTCATAGGTGAAGATGTCAAATAGGTTTCTAGACATTTTTTTACCACTTCAATTTGACCATTTGTTTGGGGGTGATATGCATTGCTCATTTTAGTTGGGTTCCCTATATTTTAAACCGTTCTTGCTAAAAATTTCTAGTGAAAGTAGGGTCTCAATCTAAGACAATGGAAGTGGGAATGCCATGTAACTTTAAAATATGATCAATAAAGACTTGGGAAATTAAGGAGGGGGTAAATGGATGTTATAGGGAAAACAAAATGAGAATATTTGGAGAGACTGTTGACTACCACCATGATCACAGATTTGTTTCCCACCCTTGGAAGTCCCATTATAAAATCCATGATGTCAACCCATATGTGTGTTGGGATTAGTACTGGTTGCAATGCCCCTAGTGTCTTTACTATCTCCCCTTTGTTTCCTTAGCAGGTGTCACATGTGGCCAAAAAAACCTAGATGTCAATTTTCATCCCCTCCCAAAAGAACAAGCACTTAGTTCATCCATAAGCTTCATGAAAACCAAAGTAACCTATTGTAGGTAATGAATAAAATTCCTCTAATATTCTTTGTTTCAAGGAAGAATTTTTTACTATAGCATGGGTCCTTTCATATCTTTACTATAACATTGGTATCTAGTTTCCATGTATACCCCTTAGGATGGTTGAGATCTTCCTGAAGCCTACAGATGAGTTGAATGATAATGTCATTTTCCAACCATTCCTTATGGGCTTCCTCAAGCCAACATGGAATGGGTAAAGATAAGTCAAAAATAAATACATCATCCTCAAATTGTCAGGATAACACATCAACTACCTTTTTTTAACCTTTCTTATAGATAATCTCATAGCCATAACCTAGTCACTTGGAAGCCCACTTATGTTTATCTAATTAGGACAATCATTTTTCAAGAAATTACTTCAGACTATGATGCTCAATCTTGATTTGGAAATGTTACCCGATGAGGCATGGGCGTTAGGTCTCTACAGTATGTAGGATGGCCATCATCTCTTTCTCATATATGGATTTACCCAAATTGTGGTAGAATAATTGCTTATTGGTGAATTTCAAATGGCACCCTTCTTGCATCGGTATTGCTCGAATACCTTTTCCTAAGGCGTCACATTCCAAGACAAAAGTCTTAGTTAAATATGGCACAATTGATACTGGAGCTGTGCACGTGGCATTTTTCATGCTAAGAAGACTTATTTCACAACCTCATTCCAAACAAAGACATTCTTTTTTAGTAGTGAAGTTAAAGGAGTTGCAATTTTTCCATAATTTTTCACAAACTACCTATAGTACCCTATAAATCCGAAGAATCCATGCAAGCTCTTCAGGGTTTTTGGATGCAACCAATCTTGCATAGTTGTCCCATTCTTGGGATCAACTTGCACTCCCTTCTAACTTACAATGTGACCCAAGTATTCAACTTCTTGAGTCCCAAAAGGACATTTGGAGTGTTTTACAAATAGATGGTGGTCCTGTAGGAGTTGCAAGACACTATCAACATGCTCGATGTAGTATTCCCTTGTGTTGTTGAAGATAAAAATATCGTCAAAGAATACTAACACAAAATTGCAGAGGAATTGTTGAAAGATCTTGTTCATGAGGATTTTGAAGGTTGATGGATCCTTGCAAAGGACAAAATGCATCACTAAAACCTCATAATGACCTTCATCTATACGAAAAGTTGTCTTAAGGATGTTTGCCTCTTTCATCCATATCTAGTAGTAGCTAGAATGGAGGTCAAGTTTAGTGAAAATCTTGGCTCCGTGAATCTCATCCAAGAGGTCATCAATAATTGGAATAGGGAATTTGTCCGTTATTGTCAACTTATTGAGAGCCCAAAAATCAAATAACATTCGCCAAGTAACTTCCTTCTTTAATACTATCCTACCTCAAGGAATTCCTTAATGATGTTTTCAATTTCATCTTTTTTTTGAAAATTGGTTCCTATAAGTATGGGCATTGGATGGTTGACTTCTTGAAATGAGGGGAACACCATGGTTATGCTCCTCACATGAAGGTGGTAACCCTTGTGGTGTTTCAAAGACTCGTCGATGCTTAGAGAGTACTAGATGCAAATTAGAGTGAATCTTTGTTGGTGTGGTGTCGACTACCTAGATGGAATTAAATTGTGCAATAATACATGTGTGGCATTTATTCAACAACTTCTCCATACAATGAGAGGTTACAATTTCAAGGGAACCCAATGTAATCCCCTTGAGGTTATGTTTTTATCCCTTCCGGTGTGAATCTTATGTGCAATTTCTTGAAATCTAGGGTGATGAGTCCCAAAGAGTGTAACCATTTTTCCCCAAGAACTATACCATAGTCGCCCATTTCAATGGAAAACATGTGAGTTTTGAGATGATACTCACCCATTTTTAGTTTCACATTTTCACATCTTCCCCCACATTTCATCGTGCCCCCATTGGCGATCATAATTTGAAAATTATATATGGGACAAACATAACAATGTGTGTCCTGGGCCACTCTCCTATAGATAAAATTGTGGGTGTTGCCACCATCAATCAACAAGATCACTTTGTGGTGCTTAATGTATCCAATTAATTTCAAGTTTTGTGGTGCTTAATGTATCCGATTAATTTCAAGGTTTGTGGTGTCAAGAAGCCTAATAGGGAATGAATAGAAACTTAGGGTTCCTCGGAAGGACCTTGCAAGGGGTGGGGATGGTGTCTTCCAAATTTGGTTTAGGGGTATCTTCAACAATAATGTCCTATGAGTATTCATGTGAATACATCCATTTGAAATAATTTATGCCCTTTGAAATATTGTTCTTTACAATTATAGAAAACATGAAGGTGTTGACATTCTCCCATTTCTTCGGGGGATAACTTGTGAATGAGCACTTGTTGTGAGTTGGATGAGTTGGGGGTAGTCACCACGGTGGGGTTAGGGAGATTGGTGAATAAAGTCTCTTGGTTTGTGCATTGATTACTATATCTACTTCTTTAGCTCTATGACAAGCTTCCAACCATGTTTGTGTGTGATATACCATGACATGTTCTTTACTTGTGTCCTTGAGACCACTATTAAACATTCTTTAAAACACAAATATGATTGGCCCTCTTTGTGAATTATCAATTGCACAAAGGCAATGATAAACTCCATAATTGTGCCAATTTGGCGTAATTTTGTCTAGCACCCCAAATGGTGAGTTCCACGTTCAAAACGAGCATAAAGTACTTGCATAAATTGGCTAACAATGTAGCCTTTGTAAGCCTTCATTTACCATCCAAATATAAGGCCCCCAATTTTAGTTTGTGTAGGTCATCAATAATTCCATAGAAAGATAAGTAATGTCCCATTTTGGTAACCCACCCCAAGGGATAGGACCTGTCAAATTTGTTTGTGTCTACTTTTAGAAATTGGTGCCATGAATTGTGATCTTGAAAGTATTGGTGGTGGCTATCCTTAAACGATATGTGTGGAGCTTATTCTTCATAACTTGGGGATTCCTCCTTGGTTGGATCAACATTTGTTGTTGACATATCAATATTCAAGTGGGAAATTAACACATTCAAGATTTTGGTTTGGGATTCCACTGGGTTGTTTATAACATTAATTGTAGCCTCAATGCCAACAACCTTGATATCCATATCTTAGCATTATGCGGTTTGGTTTTATTGTTGGTTCTCTGAGTTGGCCATGTTGTGAATCTGAACCATGGGACCACCAATATTTGTGGATGTGTTATTTTCCACTTATCTCACTGCAATCAATGGCTTGAAAGGAATATGTTCATATATACCCTAAATTGTTGTATTGTCGGATCTACGAGATTTTTTTTTAAATTACTAAGAGGGAGGTCCAAGCAATCAACACAATGCAATGAAACTTTTGAGATAGGTCCCCCACAATGGTGTAGTTCCACAACTACTCATGTAGGAGTACTACTCCTAGTTGATGACTATTATAGTAACAAAATCTTCAAAGTCTTTTTGGATGCAAATATGTAGTAATTTAATTGGATAACTATAGGAGTTGGGTTTGTAGGGTCTTAGAGACAAAGGAGTGTTGAGTGCTATAGCTCTCCAATATACTTGCGAGGTCCAAAAATAGTACTCAACTCCATATCTCAAAGCACTAACTAAGGAAGATCAATCGCGCCCTTAGTCATACAACTCAACTATCTAGGTACTAGAGAGTGATATCCACAAGTGTTGTTCTCAATGTACTATAGCAACAAGACGATCAATCAATTGATCTAGGGTTGGTTTCAAGTATACCTAGGGGACTTCCAATATACATGAAGGTACATGGAAATTATATTATGTATACAGGTTTTGTCTAATGTGATACTACTAAAGGGGTACCAACAAGGGTTACAAGGGTTTCCAACAACTTGATTCCACTTCTATTTCATGCATGTCTTCTTCCCCAACCGTAGTTTTATTGGTTGAACAACATATCACTCTATTATTTAAAAATGTCGGAACATGTCTTTAGCCTGGAAAAAAAATCTCTAAAATTTGGAGGCATGTTGGGTTAGAAAAGACCTCTGATGCTACTTGTAGTGTTCCTTAACCCTTTGAAATTGAAACAACTAGGTATATAGATAATATAATTGCAGATTAACAAAAAACAAGAGACAATAAGATAAGTGTTGCAGATATACCCTTGTATATTGATAATGCAAAGAAGAATGCAATGTTCACTTGCCTCTTAAGGTGAGGTGACCTTTCACTGAGAAAAGTTCCAAATACACAACACAAGACAAACATTCCATAGTCTCCTATCTCTTTAAATATATTTTACATAGAAAAAGACCTAATTGCTTGTGGTTCTAGTAGGTCCCACTAGCTTGGTTAGGATGATTCACTCTGACCACTAGGTCGGTACTAAAGGTTCAGTTTAGAATCAGTATCACTAATGGGTACCAACTACCTATTGGGCCTTATAAAGTAGACCATTTTACATCGAATAACCATCCACTACTATCCAATGGACCTTACTCAAAAAGAATGATTTCATACAACAAATAACTAACTTCTATGTGACCTAACGTAGGGAGATCGGAGGTAGGACTGCCAATTTTTCATGCAACTCAATGGAACTAATTTTAGATCTGAAAATTACTTCCAAATGAACCAAATAGTAAACCCTAGTTGTTATCACTGAACAATTTTACACAAATTATTGACTGAAAAGTACAACACTAGAAACAACAAGATCAGAGATAAATCATCCATGCACTTGAGACACAAAAAAATTTGTTCTGTAAATTGTCAAATTCAGAAATTTTTTTAGGGAAAAATCAGCCCTCCCAGTTGTCACAAAATCACCAAAGATGAGAACAAGCCTAGTCCTATGAAAAACTAAAAATTCAACAAATTACCCTGGACAAAATTCCAATTTGCAAACCTGCTATAAGCCACCTTTATGGCTTGTTGAAGTCAGTTGTATAGAACTATGAAACTGCCCAGAAAATTCATAGGTGTGGCCTCACACGTGCGGCATGTCCTTTTCTGTTGTACAAAATTCACATGTGTGACTGTAAGGAATGTTTTGTACCACACGTGTGAGTTTTCCTTCTCTTCACACATGTGACTTCTCTAACATGTGTGGCCTTGCTCCTCCTTTCTCCTCACACGTGCAGCCTTGCTCCTCCTTTCTCCTCACACATGTGGTCTTCCTAGGCTAAAAAAAAAGTCTTCCTTGGCTGAAAACAGAGACAAAAATCTCCTAGCACCCTAGGCCAGATTGTCAAAATTGCATAATTTTCCTTTACTGAAATTTCCAAGCTCCTAGCACAAGCACTCACTCACTTATTCTAACTTCATAATTTCACAATGAGATGTCACAATATCCTCCTCTCCTTTTATAGGAATCTAATGTGAGTTTATAATCCCTTAGCTTACTCTAAGGAGCCCTCCACCAAACTCAACATTTAATTAGAATATTGTATTCCTCTTTGTGGGTGTGAAACCCCAACACAAGCCCACAAACCCATCAACAATCCAATGAGGCCTTAACCTCATCCCAAGGGAATTTTCACTTAAATGAAAGTGCAATATAGTGCCAACGAAGATTCCCACATGCCTGACACCATGGATTCTAGTGGGAATACCTCTCAAAGCTACAAAATCATCAACAAGGACCCTAACACCATGCCATTAATATGTCTAATCAAGCCTACTAGAATACACATGCATAATGATAGGTGAAAAATTCAAATAATATTCTCTTTGATGTTGTGTGTTAATACTATTAACACCTCCTGACTTCCCTTAATTTTCTCATGAAGTTCAATAATTGCATTTTTTACTTTCAAAAAATATCCAAGTCTTTGAACAACTCTTGTGGTTTCAACATTGAGTGGTCTTAAGACATCACATCTAATATTAAGATATTCAGACACTTAGTAGTTAAGATCAATTTGGTTTAATGTGTCATTAGGTTAAAATGTGTTTCTTTAGTGCATTTGCAATCCGACAGTTATGATATCTTCCCGACATAGAGTGATCTGGTGGTTCATATTCCGTTCGATCTTAATGGCTACATTGATCTATGGATTAACACCTGATTGGCCCATGATCTCTATTTAAAAAGCATGGAGGGTCATTTTTCAATGATCGATTGTGAGAGACTCTCTATAACATTTTTTCATTTTTCTTAATAAATTGTCTCAATTGGTCGCATTGGCTAGGGTCGTGGATGTTTCCCACAAGGGTTTTACCATGTAAAAACATTGGTGTGTTGATCTTTGATCTGGTTGTGTGAATGGTTACTAAAGGTGTTCATCCTTTGTTGGAATACCTGTGTTTTCAAAGATGGTATCATAGCACATTTGAAGACCCGCTCACATTGTAGATCAAGATCTTGAAGCCGTGTTTTTGCATCTCTGATTTCTTCCATATTCGTACATTTATTGGCCAAGAGGACCATTCCATTGTGTCCAAAGCGCTCATTTCAATTAAGAACACTTTTCATTTTACTTGAAAAAGTTTATGTCTGCCCAAGATACAAGCATTTTAGTCAAATCTAGAGGAATAAAGTTTGAATATGCCCCTTTTAAATTTTTACAGAGATAATATTTTAGTTTTTTGTTTTTGTTTCTAGATTACTACTCTTTCTGATCTTTGTATGCTCTTAGCCTTGCGCTTTGTGCGATCTCGGCAAATAAACAACAAAGCATGAAGTATTTTATTGTCTATGTATTCTCTTTTTTGTGCGCTCTATACGATCTTAGAAAATTAGAAACAGATGAAAAACTTGCATTTTTCGAGTAAGATAATCGAGTGACATAAAGCTTACCAAAGAACCAATTCAACATCAACAAAACAAACACATCGAGATACACATGCACCTCATCAAAGAGCTAATTCATGATCAAGTTATTGAAGTGTTATTTTTTCCTACAAAAGATCAAGTTGCAGACATTTTCACAAAGTCTCTTACATAAGAAAAATTTTCAAAACTTCGATCTATGTTAGGAGTTCAAGAAGTTGTCATTAAAGGGGGTAGACTCTAATGCCTCATTCCTTCCCCTATTGTGTCGTCTATGTAAATCCCTCAATCATATCCCAAGTTGTTCTTAAGGGGGCATGTTAGGATATTTAGACACTTAGG
>CBVK0100853084.1:0-10470 GCA_900067695.1 Picea abies
CAAGCAGACGGATTCAATTTCTCGATGCAGAAGATGGACGCCGACGGGAAGCCACAGCTTGTCACAGCGTGGACGTCTCTTCTAAAGCGCAATTCTGTCGAATACGACTTTGCCGCGTTCATTGATCAGTTTTACCACCCTATGGTAAGTATGTTGACTGGCGTGCCTGAGCCACGAGTAAATGACGAAGTCCGAAGGGTTCTGCACCTCTCAGAAAATGAAAAGACAGGAGACTGGTACTTGTACCAGAATCACTCCGAGATCCCAGTCTAGGGGTGCGAGTTGGCACCATACAAGCTTCCTAGATATATGCCGGTAAGATTTTTCGCACTGGAATATATTAGGCAAATTATGAATTTTGATGATGTTCATTTTGTCTCCCTAAAAAAGAAGCAACAGTTGCGAATTAAAGGGCAGATAGGTTCATTCATTTGCAACAACATAGGTGCAGGTGACGAGGCAGATAAACTGTTGAGGGAAATGAATTTCCCCACTAGTTTCACATGGCATTATGATCCCTGCAGGATCATTTCAGAGATGAGAGTCAGAAATAAAAATGCTCCCTATGCACACAAGCCCAGACCCGAAATCGAAGGGTTCACTAATCAAACAGAATGGGAGCCTGATACATTGGTGGACGCAGGACTAATTGTCGGGATGGAAAAGAAGATAGCCTCATCAAGCGTGCCCCCCACTGTCACACCTCAGAATCCCAAGGAAAAGAGGCCTCGGCAAGAATCGTCTTCTCCGGTAACAGAAGTGTCTTCGGAGGAATTTAATATGCACGCCAAAAAGCCAAGGACAATTCCAATGGCAGGCATGACAGTGGAGCAAGAGATCACAACCACCACAGTGGCCTCCCTAGGGGTCAAGCCCATAAGTCTACCTTTCGGTTCAAGTCAACACAAGGAGATAACGAAAACATTGAAAACCACAGACTCTCCCTTAGATACTCCACCAAGCAAGACCGGGCCCAAATTGGGCATTTTTGAAAAATACGACTTAATCAAAAAGAGGAACCAGACCCTGACTAGTAGCGCCTATGCCCAATTTCAGAAGCAGTCAGCCACAGCTCAACACAGGCTCCTTTCGGCATTCGATATACAGAAAGGGAGGATGCATATGGCCTACCTCCATGCACAAGTGTCGGATCCTAAAGTGATATCCGATTACAAAAGGGTCACAGTCGAGTTCCAGGCCAAGGACGTGCACCTAGCGGACCAAATGGATCTGCATAAGCAGACCAGAGAAATGGTTTTCCACACTTTGTCCCACGCTACAGCTTCTGCTTCAAAGTATCGGGTAGCTTTGAGCAATGCCCAGACACAGCTAAAGATGGAGAAAATGTCGTCCTTCGCGAAGGACAACAAAATCAAAACATTGGAGGAGCTGGTCCTCAAGATTGGCTATGACCCTGCGAATGTCAAAGAAGCTGAAGAAATGATCAAGAAGAAAAACACTGACATCACGTCCTTAAGGAAGTAGCTAAAGCTCCCTCCAACAGAGGACCCACAAACGAAGGAAATAGCCTAAAAAGAAGGGGAAAAAGATGAAATGTTGAGATTACTCATGGAGCAAAATGCTCTGCTGAGGGAGATGGAGGCCGAGATGGAAAAGCTGTTAAAGGAGAGAGAACAGATGAAGACATTGGAAGGCATCCCCTTAAGTGCTATCCCCGTTGCAGGATTGAGCGCAGGGACAGAGACAGTAGTTCCGTCCACAACAGCAGTACAGGTACCAGAAGGCACCATAGATCTGGCTAAGTATATGGAGAGAATGAATTTGCAGGAGTCTGAAATCAGTAGACTCAAGAAATAAATGGAAAATCTCCAAGAGCTGAAGACTTCTTTCCAGACAAGTCTAGCCAAAGAGAAACAGGTGAACGAGCAAATCCGGAAGGAGCTACAGCAGCTCCAAAAGCAGACTGTGGCAGGGAAGACTCTGGCTGAGGCAAAATAAGTGATATGGAATGATATCTCCAAGTCCATAAACAAAATCTGGCCGATGGTTCAAATTATGTTTGAACAAAATGAATTGCTTGAGAGAAGAAAACAGGCAGTGGAAAAAATCAGAACGGAGCTGGGAGACATGCCTGCACAAGCTAATGAACTCATAAGGTTCCTTAATTCAAAGACCAGGGAGGAACTAGAAGAATTGAAGATCGAGGACAAGACTGAAACTATCTTGGAAGTAAAATGAGTGCTGACCAAGAGAGGCCTCATGCTTCAGCTTGAGGAGAAAATCCAAGTTATGGATCAAGGAGTGCAAAGGTTTTTCCACAAGATAGATGCTCTGCAGAGGAAAGGCTTGCCTGGTATGAAAGTCATCAATGATAAATTAATGACGCTCCCTGACTACAAGAAAAGGCTGATAGAAATATCTAATGACAACTCAAAGTTCGCGGGGATACAAGGGAGTATCACAGGTAAAGCTTTCATGGAGGCACTGCAGTTGGATATTGAGATCCAGCACGAAATTAAGCACATTTTCGTCATCAAGCCTACATTCGCTAAGTACACAGACATGGACGAAGTGTACAGGAGGTTGCTCAAAATTACAATGTCAAGTCATATCAGATGGGAGGAGCTGTGTGATCTTCTAGATTAGCAGATGAGCTGTCGCGATCCAGTCACCTGTCCAGTCAGAAGAGGTTGTGTAGGCACCTCGCCAACGGCCTACCTAGAAGTTCAGCAAACAGTTACATCGAGTCATCAAAGCAATTTTGATTAGTTAAGTTAGTTATGCTAATAATATCATGAGCACGTCCTGATCAGTTATGACAGGAACGTTTGTATTTGGACCTATAAATACTTCTTTTTTCAATGTATTGGGGGTTGTTGATTTTCACACCTAATTGTTATCGAGCTGTAGCATTTTTGACGAGATCCACCATTAATAAAGAAGAGGCATTTTACAGGATTCTTGCGCATGTTTCACTGGTGATGTGATTTTCTTAGTTAAATGTTTTCTTGCTATGTGATCATCTTGTTTTTCTATAACTAATCTATACGAATAGCGTTATGTTGCAGGATTTATCCTTGATATCCTGTTTCCGATTCTATAGATTTTAATGTTCATCTTCTAAATATCTTCAGTTAAGAGATTCTTAAGTTCTTGTTAATTGAAGTTATTTTCCTTATCTTTTCTTCTGTCCATCACTTAAATTATTAAAGATCCAGTGAACTTGTTATCTCGCCTTGTGAAAGATTTCTTCAGTGTTTCTGGTTGCATCTCAGATTTTATTAAGTACAGAACCCATAGCCCAATGGATGTGTAATTTGTCTCAACCAACTTTAAAAAACCTTTTACAACAAAACAAAACTCGTGCCTTTACCTAGCCTAATATCTTTCAAACAAAGCTAAATCTTATAGAGAGATCCCTCTCTGAAGCTGGAAGGGCTAGATCCCAGCTTTAAAAGCGGTTGGTTAAGGTTACCTTTGTAGATTTCTTCTTTTTCAACCTCTAGGAAATTTACCGAGTGCTAACATAAATGGCGACTCCACTGGGGAAGAACTAAAACTGATATCTCATGACTTCTTTCCCCCAAAGAAAGTTTGACTCTGAGGAGAAAGTAATGTTTAGAGGTTGATTAACTCTGTACATATTTTTCCCAGCATTGTTCTTAGAACCTCTTGCCCCTCTATGACTGTCCCTGCAGCAGTACAACCCAATATTGAGCCCGGGCTAGTGAATCAAACTCATATTGCGTCAAACCTTTTTGACCTAATCCTCAAAACCGCCAATAACTGGGAAGAACTCGAACGTTCGTGGGAAGCCATTGAACGAGACATAGCGGCTCAAGAACAATTGGAAGTGAGACGACGTCAACGCAGAAATCTTCCATAGTCTCTTTTTATCATAAAATTGAATAAAAAATTAAAATATATATAAAAACCCAAAAGAGTTCTGGCTCCCAAGAAAGTTCACACTCGATCTCATCTAGACCCAGAACCCTCTACCGCGATAGATAATCCCGAGCAGTTGTTAAGGCGAAAGACCTCAGCTACAAGTTCAGCGAGTTACACTACCTTTCACAAGTCTCCTTCCTTTTCCGAAGGACGGGATATCTTTCAAAACCCTGATCTTGGTCTTATTCGCCACGAAACCTTAGTAGAACACGGTCCGAAAACTTTGCGTCTAAGCTCATCTTTGACCCAACCGTGGTGCAACCCCGAACCCCTGAAGTTTTTTCTCCTACTACTAAGCTACGAATCAATACCTCAGCCCCACCCAGTCCTTCATCACCCTCGTCTTTTGTTGCTGCCTCTCCTATCCCCCTGGTTGTCGTTCCGCCTCCTCCGCCCGTCATGGCAGCTCGATATGCCCCTTTGGTGTTGGCTGCACCTCTTCATGCCATGCCCCAAGACTACCAGACTAGAATACCACAGTTTGATGCCAAAGGAACATTAAGCGCACAACAACATGTAGATAAAATGAACGACTACTTGGATCTACAAGAAGTTGACAAAGTTGATGTTCAAATGAGACTGTTCGCTTAGAGTCTGACAGGGGACGCCTCAATCCCTGACCTTGTCGCGTTCCAAAGAAGTTTTCTTGACAGATGGGAGGTAAAGAAAAACCCTCTCCAAATACTGTCAGAATACGAGAATATTAAAAGAAATCAAGGTGAATCGGTCCAAGACTATTGCACCTGTTTTAATAACCTGTATAATGCTATCCCATCTGAAATCAAACCTCCCTCGGGTTTGGCATTAATTAAATTCCCTGATGGGTTTGATGCTAACATGTCTTATCAATTAAGAGAAAGAGATGCTACCACCCTTGAAGACATGCAGAAGAGCGCTATTAGTGAAGAAGCCAATCTGTTGGCAAGACAAGCACGTTAAAGGAATGAGAGGAGAGTCATGATCAAGGAAGAACCTTCCACATCTAACAATGATTCCAAAATGGATATCGTGGTCAGATCATTGGCATTATTGCTAGAAAGATCGAACATTTCAGACAGAAATCCTCTGAGAGATGACACTCCTGCTCCCCAAATCTGAAACCCCAATTTCAGAAGAAACCCTCCTCAAATCAGGCAAAGGGATCCCAGGGACCAAAGAGATCAGCGAGATCTTAGGGATCAAAGAGAAAAAAGAGGTCCAGATCCACCGATTAGACCTCCCCTACAGGAAAACTATGCTGATGATGGAGGGGAAGTAATAGAGGAATTGGAAGACACTCATATCAACCTCATGGGAATACACGACAATGAGGCTATTTTCCTTACTCAAGAAGAGCAGGAACTATTTCTGCTAAACCAAACAAAGGTGAGCGGGGAGACTGAGGATGCGGGGAAAACAGCCTGGGAAGATGCTATTCTGGAAGTACACCAATAGCACAACCTACGGAGCAAGAAGACAGAAGGAAATCCCCCAAGAAAGACGTGAAAAGACCAGCACAGCCCGAAGTCTCTCATGTTGACCTTCCTAGTACTTCTGACCGGAGGGATATGGACCAAGCAGGATCAACGAGTCAGACCTGAACACCAGCACCTTTTAGCCTAGAAGCAGAATTGGCCAAAATTAAAATTCCCATCCCACTGACCGAGTTGATAAGCCGAGGCGGTTATCGTTCGCAGGTACTAAAGGAATTATCCATTGAGCCTGGCATAGGCACCCAAGCCTTGACTATCAGATCAGTGACTCACTCAGACACTGTGAACCTCACTGACGATCGCCCCGAACTCCTTTTCGGACCTGCCATGGATGGTTGAGATGATACCGGTGATGTAGCTCCCTTTTATATCAGTTTGAACATACATGATTTGATATTGCATAACACCATGTTGGATTCAGGTGCCTCACACAATTTGATGCCTAAAGAAGTAATGGAAAAACTGGGATTGGAGGTCACTAGGCCTTACAAAGACTTACACTCGTTTGAATCTAGCAAAGTCAAATGTATTGGTCTGATTAAGGATATATGCATCACCCTGGTTCAGATCCCTTCAAAAAGCATGGTAATGGACGTGGTGGTGGCAGACATCCCACCAAAGTATGGTATGTTACTGTCCCGGTCTTGGGGAGCTAAGCTCAAAGGAACTTTGCAACTGGATATGTCCTACGCCACAGTCCCAATTTTTTGACAACAGAGGAGGTTATACAGAGAAACACTGATGAAGTATATGGTCAGTAGTCAAGAGAAACCTCATAATTACCCCCTTTACTCTGCCCATTCAGATTTAGATTCATTCATTTTGTACAATGATGGTGGTACTGAAGAACCAGATACTCAACTGATAGAAGGTGTAGAAAGTAAAGAGGAAAGTCCGGAAAGCGATGAGGCAGCAAAGACGGAAGATGAAATCACTGAAGAGTTCCCTGCTGATTTCTGGAGCATGGATTTTGATGGAGTTGTGAGTAAAGAAGGAGCAGGAGCCGGTGTCTGGTTGCATAATCATCGAAAAAGGTATTCAGGAAATCATTCCTACAAGTTAAATTTCCACGGCACTAACAACGTTGCTGAGTATGAAGCTTTAATGCTCGGTCTGAAGCTGTTGAAAAAAGTTGGCGCTAAGAAAATAATGGTAAGGGGTGATTCTGAATTAATTATTAAACAAGTTAAAGGTGAATATGTTGCTAAACATCCACGTCTTAGGGCCTACAGAAATGCCATTCTGGATGCACTGAAATGTTTTACAGAGGTGGACTTGTAGGTAATGTCGAGAGGACAGAATATTCTGGCCAACGGGTTAGCCACGTCAGCCGTGTCCTGCAAGATTCCTTTCCGCCAAACTCGCCCATATACGATTGAGGTGAGATGCAGACCCACGGTGCCCGATAATATCAGGTACTGGCAAGTGTTTGGAAACGACGATCAGATAGAAGACTTTCTGCAATGCAAGAACGATTTTGAATGTACAAACATAGATTTAGAAAATGAAAACAAGAATGTAAATAACTCTGAATTTGAAATAAATAGCGTTAATACTGTAAATACAGTAGATATCGAAGACACAGTAGATTTAGGAGAGTCAGGAGGTGAAGAAGTGGATACCGATGTTTTACAACTGAAAAGCAATGTTTTACCTAGAGGTCTCGTCCCTTTAAAAGATCTGTTTGATAGTGATGATGTAGCCAAAAAACCAAAAATAGAAGCTCATGGGCAGGATGTAGAAGAATGCAATATAGGAACAAACGCAAAAACCTAGGATGGTCAAACTGTCAAAATCTTTACCCCCAAAACAAAAGCTTAAGTACATTGCACTGTTCAAAGAATATTCAGATGTTTTTGCCTGGGGCTATTGTTTAAGGATAAATTCATGAGTGTGGACACAGACCAATCTCCCCAGATCCTATCATCTTGATAACCAAAATGTGGATAACAGCTATGAAGATCTGAAAGCCTACAACACCAGCATTATACAACATAGGATTCCCATAAAGGAAGATCAGAAACCGTTTAGGAAGAAACTTAGGAGGATAAATCCCAAGTTGCTTCCTTTGATAGAAAAAGAAATCAAGAAAATGTATGATGCCAAGATCATAGTCCCACTCCGCTTCTCTAAGTGGGTTTCCAACTTAGTCCCTACACGCAAGAAAACCGGTGAAATCAGACTCTGCATAGACTTCAGAAATCTGAACAAAGCATCCCTGAAGGATAATTACCCTTTGCCTAAAATGGATCACCTCCTGCAAAGTGTGGTGGGGTCCAGTCGAATTTCCCTGCTAGATGGCTTCTCAGACTACAACCAGGTTTTAGTCCACCCAGACGATTAGGAAAAGACCGCTTTCACCACCCCATGGGGCACTTTCATGTATGTGAAGATGCCTTTTGGTCTGATGAACGTAGGAGAAACATTCCAGAGGGCGATGGACATCGCCTTCGTTGAAGAGACAGGGAAGTTCATTGTCGTTTATTTAGATGATGTGACTATTTTTTCCCAATCTGACGATGAACATTTGCGGCACCTCAGACGAGTTTTCGAAAAGTGTAGGAGGTTTGGGATTTCAGTGAATCCCAAGAAGTGTCTTTCTGGGTTAGAAGAGGGTAAATTGTTGGGACATATCATCTCTAAATAAGGAATCAGGATTGACTCCAGCAGGATAGAGGCCATTCTAAAGATAGAACACCCCAGAAACCTTAAAGAACTACAGTCATTTATAGGGCAAATTAACTTTCTTCGAAGATTCATTCCTAATTTGGCTGAGCTCCTCCGAAACATTACGAACATGCTTAAAAAGAACGCTAAGATAAAATGGGATCCTGAATCCCGACGATCCTTCGAACAGGTCAAACGAGCCCTCACAGAGGCTCCAGTTCTGATCAGTCCTGATTTCACAAAAGATTTCTATCTTTTTTCTTTCGCCTCCAAACATACAATAGCAGTTGTACTACTGCAGAAGAATAGTGAAGGGTATGAACAACCCATATCTTTCTTCAACAAAGCCCTGAGAGATGATTCACTAAACTACAATATCATGGAGAAACAGGCTTTTGCTTTGGTGAAGGCTATAAAGGATTTTAGGGTCTATATTCTTCATTCACACGTTATAGCATATGTTCCGAACACGGTGGTGAAAGATATCTTGACACAAGACAACCCTGATGGGAGAAGGGGAAAGTGGATTGCAGTTATTATAGAATACGACATAGAAATTAAGCCCACGAAATTGATCAAAGGTCAAGGCCTTGCTAAACTAATGGCTGAATCTAACTTTCAAGCTCTTGACATTAATTTTCTAGACGTGGCAGATGAACAAAGTGAGATGGCGACTCCACACGTTAAAGAGTCTTTTCTAAATTCTCCTTGGTATGCAGACCTTGTTTTTGTTTTACAAAATTTGCAAGCTCCCCCTAGTTTAACTAAAACTAAAGCTAGATTTTTAAAGTTGAAAGCTTTGAAATTCTGTATTCTAGAAGGAAATTTGTATTGGAAAGACCCTGCAGGTATTCTTTTAAATTGCTTTCTCAAAGATGAAGTTGACAAAGTGTTGAAGGAGTTCCATGCAGGTGAATGTGGTGGCCATATGAACTGGAAGGCTACCGCCAACAAAATACTTAGATTTGGTTTTTACTGGCCCACCCTGTTTGCATATGTGCATCAGAAAGTAACAGCATGTCACCAGTGTTATATTTTTGAGGTTAAGAGGAAACTCCTTCCTCTGCCTCTCAAACCAATTTCAATTGAGGCTCCGTTCCAACAATGGAGACTCAATTTCATTGGGGAGATACACCCTACATCCTCGGGCCAACACAGGTGGATTCTCACCGCCACTGACTACTTCACCAAATGGATCGAAGTTGTACCAAGCAGGCAAGCCACTGACGCTGTTATTATTAAATTTCTTGAAAATAATATGTTATCCCGTTTTGGTTGTCCTAGGAAGATCATTACTGACAATGTAGCTTCCTTTCGGTCGAAGAAGCTTATTGATTTATGCATTCGTTACCACATTTTCTTGGGACATTCCACAGCCTACTACCCTCAAGGGAATGGGTTGGCGGAATCCTCAAACAAGACTTTGGTAAATATCATCAATAAAACGTTGCAGGAAAATAAAAAATCATGGCATGACAAGCTGGTATTTGCTTTATGTGCAGATAGACTGACTACCAAAAGGTCCATTGGTATGTCCCCATACCAGCTGGTATATGGTACTGAGGTTGTTTTTCCAACTTCGTTAGGAGTCCCTGTCATGAAGTTACTGCAAGAGATGCAAGCTGAACCAAACGACTCTCAGAGACGAATTAATCAAATGATTCATTTGCATCAGATGAGAGAGGATGTTTTCAACAAAACACAGGTCATCCAAGAGAACATTAAGAAGATATTTGACAAACGAACCAAAGAGGACGATTTCGAGTTGGGAGACCTGGTGTTGAGATGGGATGCCAGGAATGAGGACAAGGGAAAGCATGGGAAATTTGATCATCTATGGACAGGACCCTACATGATCCAGGATTTCAGAGGAAACAATGCCTTTTTACTGAACAATGTTGACGGGACAGATCTGCCAAGAGCACCTATGAATGGCAGAATGCTGAAGCATTATTTTCCCCCCCAGTAAAGTTTTGAAGAAGCCACTCTCCATTGTACATACCGCTTTAATTTTTAGTATTTACTTTCCTTTTCCTAATGGAGGATGGCGGTCAGGTTGTTGAAGCTCGAAGAGAAGGCCCTAAGCTGTTGATCATAGTCCTTCAATACCTTTCTTAGAATCCGACCAATGAAGATTACCAGAAAGATTGGTTCAGAATGACAGAAAAACTGGATTCTTGGCACTTAACAGGGCAAGTTCCATCCCCATGTGGAGCCACCTGTTATCACCCCATAATTTATGGGAATCAGTTGATGACTTGGATATTATCTGTATCTGGTGATTTGGTTGACAAATGATATTTCATTCTTCAAATAATTTGTGAAAAGAAAAAAGAAAGAAAAGAAAAGAGGGCTAAAAAGAATTGAAAAAGGGCCCCATGCAATAATAGCAACTTGGTCATACCTTTCAAGCATGACCAAG
>CBVK0100854092.1:0-20563 GCA_900067695.1 Picea abies
TTCTTTAATGAAAAAAATTGTTGTTTGTTGTTTTAAATCCCCAGTGCCATGTACATCTAAGCTGCTAATACCAGGATAATCATATGATATCTGGGCATTTTTAAGGCATCCAAAACTACATATGCTCCTCAACCTATATATTTATTGATTTTTTTTTTTTTTAAATCGGGTATGCCCTTGTCTGCTGGTGCTAGCACCTTCGACCTAGTTTCAAATTTTATAATGGCATTTATCTGCAAAGTGTTGATATCCGAATTCACAATTCTGGCATCTAACTGCATGCTCTACTAATTTAAAATTCCAGGCATTTGACTGGTTGCTCCATGTGGCATCTTAAACTTTTATTCTGCCTTGCATTTCACACAATGTGTCCCTTTAGATCTCTGTACAAGTTTGTTTCACATCCCGTTGTCAAAGTTGTAAGACTCATCGCACGAACATCGAACAAAGGAAGGTCACATTCAGGTGTCAAAGGTTCAAGAGTCATCTGCTTCATCATTCCACCTATCTCCAACCTAAGGCTAGACCTAAATCGAGAGTCATTCTTTCTCAGAATGGGAAAGAGAATTCCAAGCCACCCATCCTAGTCAATAAAATATTCTTTCATCAAAAGGCTAACTGCTAACAGAGTTGGTTGGTTTCTTAGAAGGAGACTCGGACCGAAGGATCTGATTTAGCTAGTTTCCACCTAATAATCATCGAAATTTATTGCAAGTCTGGGATCTCCCAGAAAGTTTGATTATCTATCCCGAGGAACCAAACATTGAACTGCTTTGAATCCTGTCTTTCGCGCTGGGGCTAAGGTTGTCCATTCGATTGAGCTTTCTCCCTTTCTATTAGTTCATGTGTTGAACGGTCTTCGAGTCCCCCAATTGGTAATAGGGGAGTAGTCACAATAGATAGATGGATCAAGTAGGTGTATTGGCTTGGTATGAATGCCTTTCATTTTTTGGGTGGCAATCATAGTCATAAGGAGTATCCGAACGAATGTTGAAGAAGGTTGAGTGGGATTTTACTTCCTTCTTTCCTTTTTTTTCTTGTTCGAGGGAAGAGCTCATACTAATTAGGGAAAGTCATTTGCTAATAGAATCTCTTGTGCAAGAAGATGTCCTCCTACTATGAGAACAGGAGTGACTTTGCTTCACTCTACTTGAAGACCCGTCAGTTGCTTCTTTGTGGTCTTTCGAACACGCAGAAAACCCTATTGTTCTGCCTGCTCTCCCTGGTCTTAAAAATATTTTATGTGAGCTCGCGAGTAGACGACTATAGTGGGGCTCCTGAATTTTATGACATCTGGTTGTATGACCTAACATTGGACTCTACGGTTGTTAATGGTGTGGGAATTTTGTATGAAATGGTTTGGATGGGACTTTCCTCCGGATCTTGGATGGGCAAGTATGTCGATTGCCGACCAAGGATTCACCCCGTATGATAACCAAGAGATCAAACGTGCTAGTAGTCATAATAATGAGCGATCCCCCTTCTTTCTTGTTCCAGGGCGGCCCTTCTCAGGAGCGTTTTATGTTTCACATCCAGGAATACCTTCAATCTTCTAACTTGCATGTATATTTTTCTACAACTGAGTTTGTCCATACAGATCATGGGTTTGATTTGACGTTAGATTCATGAGTGATATACCACTTAATCCCCTGCAATAATTCCCTTTAGCGGGCCTCAACCTACAACCACTCAGGAGCACTTGTGCCCTCATGTTGGAACAATGGTGTATTGTCTTTATTCAGTTTCAAACTTCATTGATTTTTAGGTTTTGGTGGTGTTCAGTTGTACTAGTATTTGCAATACTCTATACGGTGAGAATGGATTCACTCGAACATGTCTCATCCACTTGTATTTTCGGTATCCAAAAAAAAAAAAAACTTTCCAAAAGGATTTGTTAAATTTTATTAGATATGCGTCTACCTCTTCACAATTTATCTAAAAACTAGTTTGAATAATTTAAATTCCTCTACCCTTTAGAACTTCAAAATAGTTAAATCTCTAATTTCTGATATGAAATAAAAATGATTTACCTTCTTTTCTTCACAAACCAACTTGACTGTAAATTCATTTTTGATTTTGTAGAGGCTGCAGGCCTTGGTTTACACTCCTGAATCTTTCTTTACATAATTTTTGTATACACTAATCTAAAGTTTTGATAGACGCAATCTAAAGTAAGAGCTACCACATTCTCCTATACCAAGTAATGTGCATGAAGCTAAGAATGCTTCATCTTCCTATCTATAATGGGATTATCATCCACTTGTATTGCACTCTGATTGTGACAGTACACTATAGTTGATTCCATATTTTAATTTTAGAGGTTTTTAAAAGAACTTAATTCTTGTGGGAGGAGTCAACTCCGTTGATTTATTTTTTCTTCTAGTCATTCTTGATAGGGGAGAGTGCCTGGTTGACTTGGCAGATGGGTTAGTAGGAACTCACCTCCCCAGGATAATCATCAGTTACTTGCGAAGCGACCTACCCACCCCATAAGTAGCTGTGCTCTATTGGGTGAGTAAATAAAATAATTTTATTGCTATCGAAGTGCCCACCCTCCTAATATGAGTTGGCAGGTGTGGTAGATGATAGCTTACAGACTTGGAATTAATGCTTGGACGACTTAGGGTTTGGTTTGGCTTTGAGTGTTCTACTTGATGTTAACAATTATTTCAGTTTTCTACTATGAAGCTCTACATGCATATGTTTAGTAACTTTATTACTCCATTTACCATATTTTTGTTTTTCATTTCACTTTTTATTACTTATTCTCTCTCCATTTCCTCTATATTTCATGGTTTTTTTTTTTGTTTATACTCTATTCTTTTATTTTGTTTCTCATTACTAAATAAAATATCACTCTATACAAGTGAGGCGAGGATTCTTACATGTCTGAATGTGAATAGGCCTCCATCAATCTTACAACAGTTTCTAAGGTTTTCTGGTGGTTTATTTCTGGGTCGATTCTAAGTAGGTGATAGGCCCTTGGCCCCAGATTGTGAACTACAGCTCTGATACCATGTGTAATAACTGTATTAATTTAACGTCAAATAATTAATCAAACAAAACAGTAACTTCTACTTGATTTATGAAAATCGGTAATTTCTTATAAATTCAACACATACGCATATAAATTGATCAACGAATAATAAAATTCATAACAGAATAAACAAATACGTAATTTAAAATACCTAGGTTGATGCTAACCCTCCTTTTTCTACTTGTCTTGTTGACCTTCCTGTTGCTGCCTTGCCCAGCTTGAATCCATGGACCAACTCTACCCAAAACCGAGTTTCCACCCTACCAACTAGGACAACTACCTAGCTCCAGGATACCATATGGATATCCTTGCCCCCATGCCCAAAACCCCTGGCAAACTGGTGCCCCCTATACTAATCCTCCTGACTATAGAACTCAAACTCTCCTCCCTACAAATCCAAGAGAGCCCCCAAAATAAAATTTCTTGTAGAATGATCCTCCTTGCCTCTGTAAACCTCCTCCCCTCATATCCCTCCTTCACCACCCGTTCACCTCATTTACTTCCTTACCTACACATATCCAGTTATTTAATGATCCCTATCCATTTATTAATGCCCCTTATCCCTTCCGTATACGTAACCTTTTAATTTAAACAATATAACTTATTAAACTTTTTAAATTTAATACCCATGTTATTGAATGCAATAGGTAGTTAATTAATTAATCAATCAATCAAAATTATAACCTTTAATTAATTAATAAATACTTAATTAATATCATTAGACCAATCTTTGTTTAGTTATTAACATGTTAGGAAAATTAATTACCTAATAAATCTTTTACTTAATAATCCCTAAGTATATATTCTACTAGGATTGTTACAGTTGTATTATATACAATATGTGTGTACAGATACAAGATTTAAATAAATCCTTGTGAAAATGATAATTTTAACTAACGAATCAAATTTTAAATAAGATATAAAACTAATGAAATCGTTCTATTACTATAAGTAGAAAACAACAACAAATGAACAAATAAGATCTGAAATGATATAACTGAAATGAACAAAGCCTTAAAGTTTGAATTATTTAATCGTTCTTCATTCTTAAAGTAAATAAATTAAATAAAAAAAAAAGCTAACTAACCTTTGAAAAAGAGACATGAGATAATTCTGAATTGAGAACAATGTTGAGATTGGTAGAATTCTTTATAATAATATCCCCTGACCTCTTGAACCTTTTTCCATCCTTGGGGGGAAATTGTTGGATGCTGGCTCTCAGATCCTCATTTTCTCTTTCCAATACCAAATTTCGAGCCATAATTTGATTTAGCTGAGCCTGTAGATAAGGGATATCCTGGTAATATCTCTAGATCCAATTAAAACAATTCTCACAATATACCTGTTCCAGTTTCGGTAGTGGGTGAGTATGATATGAGTTTAATGGTTTATCCTGTGCCATAACCCTTTTCAAATCATGCTAGATTCCTAAAAATCCATATTGCTCCCTTAGAAATGGAGGCAAGTTAGAAACAAAATCATATTGGGGTGAATTCATTCTAGTGGCATCATCGACAGAGATCGTGTCCTCAATGAACACTGTAGGGATAGGTTTATCATGGTTCTAGTGTCGATTCCTAGTCATTATTGAAAGAAGTATTCCATTCCTTTTATTCCTAAAATATAAATCATTAACCCCCTCCATGTTTTTCTTACTCTATCTTTTGATTTTAATTTTGTTTTCATAAACCAATTTATTTACATGATTAGAGAATATAGGTACCTTATCCCTTGGATGACTCATAGCTTGCTCCAAGGACTTCTTTGGAGTGAATTCGTGCTTCTTATAAGTGACCTTGGCTGATTGATGAGAATCAATACGAGTATCAGGAGGTAATTCAGGGTCTTTTGAGACTTTTATTTCCACTCGAAAACTTTGTAGAGAGTGGGACTATAAGAAAGGGATGATAGAATCATCAACGCACAAAAGTAAACTATTGACCGGTTCTGGTGGCAATGAAACAAAACCATTCCTAATAAGAAAACCTTGCCAACTATCTCCTACCTTTGACAAATGAGCTTTAACAAAAGCCCAAATTAAACCAAAAGATAATTCCATCATAAGGTCCCAAAAGAGTTGCCCTTGTCTTTGGGCAAGCATCAGTATTTAAATTAAGACCATGATCTGTTTCTCATTTGGAACATCTCCAACAATTTACTTGTTCCTTCAAACTTTTCACATTATCTCCTTCACACCTGAGAAGAAAATGGAAGTTTAATTTAGAAAAGCAATCTAATAAACTAATTAAATACAAGGTATAAAATCTATGATTCTGTAGCTAGTCTAATAAAAACAAAATAAAACAATTTCAATTATCACTAAACAAACCAAACATAAATTCCAAGAAGAATGTTTACCCATTAAAACTTTGAAAAAGAGACATGAGATAATTCTGAATTGATAACATCAAATTGCTAGATTTTTTTATAATAATATCCCCTGACCTATTGAACCTTTTTCCATCCCTGGGGAAAAATTGTTGGGTGTTGGCTTTTAGACCCTCATTTTGTCTTTCCAATACCAAATTTCGAGCCATAACTTGATTTATTTGAGCCTGTAGATAAGGGATATCTTGGTAAGATCTCTGGATCCAATTAAAACAATCCTCACAGTATATCTATCCTAGATTCAGTAGTGGGCAAGTATGATCTGAGTTTAATGGTTTATACTGCACCATAACCCTTTTCAAATCATACTAGATTCTTGAAAATACCTATTGCTCCTTTAGAAATGGAGGCAAGTTAGAAACAAAATCATATTGGGGTGAATTCATTCTAGTGGAGTCATAACTGACGTCATCGACAAAGATCATGTCCTTGATGACCATTGTGGGGATAGGTTTATCATGGTTTTTGTGACGATTACTGGTCATTATTGAAAGAAGTATGCCATTCCTTTTATTCCTAAAATATAAATCATTAACCCCCTGTGTGATTTGCTTACTCTGTCATTTGATTTTAATTTTGTTTTCATAAACCGATTTATATATAGGATTGGAATACATGTACCTTATCCCTTAGATGACTCTGAACTTCCTCCAAGGATTTCTTTGGAGCAAATTCGTGCTTCCTAGAAGTGACCTTTGCTGATTGATGAGAATCAATAGGGGTGTCGGGAGGTAATGTAGGGGCTTCTGAGACTTGTATTTCCACTCGAAAACTTTGCAGAGAGTGGGGCGATAAGAAAGGGCCGATAGACTCGTCAACACACAGAGGTAAACTATTGACCAGTTTTGGTGGCAATGAAACAAAACCATTCCTAACAAGAAAACCTTGCTAGCTATCTCCTACCTTTTGATGCAGGAGCATCGCTTCATGCCAGCCAGCCAGCCATCCAGCCACGTCAGTGCGCATGCATTCATATGCTGAAAGAGAGGCGCAGCCTCATTTGAATTTAAAATGAATGTAATTTAATGTCTTAAGCTGGTGAGCCATGAAAGGTGTGCCTTTGTGCAGGCGTTAGGTAGATCGGATTTAATGCCAAGATCGACTGAGATCTAGATCCAGGCACTGGACTAGACAACCATTGATTGTACTTAATTAGAGTAGGTATACCTGGAGGGAAGCACTCAATGAGCCCTCAGGTAAAAGAGATTTTGATATCTCATTTTGAGGGAGTTGAGAGAAAGTTAGAATAGAGAAGAGCCGAGAGAGAGCTCAGGAACACCATTTGTAAAAATACAGGCATTTTGTCATTTTAATGCAAACAACAGTTTTCCTGCATATGTTATGTCTTATATGCATGTCTGTGGGTGTTCATTTTATGTTGTATGTGTGTGTTGTTATCATGCCATTTCAGGGAGTTCGTTTGATTTCAGGTTTGAGAGGTATTTGAGGTTTCATGCCATGAGGGCGTGACAGAGTGCTGAGACTCTGAATACCGGTGCACAGAGGATGTGCTTCTGAACTCTGAGGAGTCAGAGATGTGTTGAGGCACAACACTAAAATCAAAAACTCAAGAAGAAGACCTGTGAGGTTACTGAACACCTCAGGAGGCAGGACTGTGTAGCTGAGACACAGTTGCAGACATAATCTCTTAGGAGTTCTATAGGAGCTCTGCCGAGGGGGCATTGAGCATAAGCACGAGGTGCTGGGAGAAGAACTCTATTGAAAGGTTGAGAAGGACCAGAATCACTAAGGATTCTGAGAAGCTCTACCAAGAGGGCATCGAGTGAGTGCATAGGTGCACAAAGACCCAGAACTGCTAAAATTTCTGTGGGAAAGATACCCCGCCAGGAGGGCATTGGGAAAACGTGCAGGCAGGCACCGGAGAATAGAGAACTCTTTGAGTTCTATCATTTGAAGGAAGTATCCACTGAGGGATATTCACTGGGCTATTGGATACCCATAAGGCTCAGCCAGAAGGTTGTTGGAGTGAAGAACCAGGAAGGCATTTTATTTCTCCATCTAAAGGAGGGAAGAAGACAAAATCCCCCAACGGGTTTGAGTGTTAGTGGGAAGCTCAGAAGGGATAGCACCAGCGTTTGCGTGAGGAAACTCTATGAGGAGTGCAGGAGTCGGGAGAATCCTCTAAGAGTTCAAGGATAAAAGCTCAGCAGAACCAGCATTCTCATACGCATAGCAGGACTCACAGTTGTGGAGTTCATGGAGACAAAGCAAAGGTTGGAGCTTTCGAAAGATTGGAATTCTTCCAAGTCTAGGAAGAGAGCACAACAACTCAGGAGGGAAATGAGAGCCATCAGATCAGAAATAAGTATATCTGGACTATTGAGGAATTATACGTCTAGGAGGTGCATAGGAGAAGTGCATGAGGACAGATGATCTGAGCCATCAGATCTGGAGAAGAAATCACGTCAGTTGTTGGATCTCAGGAAGTTACGCAGAGTTTAATCCCGAAGGAGCAGAGAAGGAGTTCCAGAGGAGATATCAGGATATTGACATCATCAGGTCTTCAGAGGGTAAGAATCAAAAATCTTGAAAAATCCTGAAATCCCGAGAAGGAATCCTAGCCATTGATCTCAGTAGGACACATGTCAGGGAGCCAGGGAGTCATCGGGGTTCAGTTCATCGGAGAATTGGGTTTTCCGAGGACATAGAACACTCATAGGTTGGAATCATGATTCACAATTTTCCGACAGGAGATTTGAACCGTCCATCGACAGGGACGCGTGGCAAGAGATCCCGTCGGGTCGGGGATCGGGAAATTGAAAGCCCTATCTATATTGACAGTGGAAATCGCGATATTCCGATACGCAATTTCCCGATAGGGTTAAAGGCGTCCTAGTGGAGGACAAGTGTCAAAAGGAAAAACTTTGCAAGGATTCAATGACAGGTGGAATCAGCATATCGTGAACTCGGAGGATCGTGAGTTCGAGCTGCAAGGATTTGAGCCAAAAGTTGCGAGATCGCGAGAGGCGATACCTCGGCAACCACCAAATTTCGTGTGGGACCACAGTGCAAGTGGAATACAGGTGGCAGGGATTGGAGACCTCGTGAGCTCGGGGCTCGCAAGTTAAAAACCCAAATATTGGGAGGTTAAAATCGTGAGGCGTGAGTTTGCGAAGGCGCATTAGAGCCAAAGTCCCAATATAGCGAGAGAAGGTCAGCATTGACTGAGCCATCGAGAATCAGGGATTTACGAGGCATGTTGTTTATGATTTCGTAAGTGTCGATTTCCCGATTGGGAGAAACCCCAATAGGACCCACTACGAGATAAAGTAAGGTCACGGTTGTGGATGCATGGTCGCATGGACCCGAGCCTAGCCAGGAAAGGCTAAGGCAGTGGGAGCACGCATCGACGATCGGAGATCAGGGAATCATGAGGATAGCAGGTTGTGACAGTGGAGAGTCCGGAACCCCGAATCCTGATACTTGAGTCGGGGAAAGGTCACGATCTAGTGCCGAGGCTGTGAGGGGGAGAAAGGACCTGTGGAATGGGTTTTGCAGCTGAGATTCTCGAGGGAATCAAAAGAGCTAATTTGGCTCAAGAAAGAAGGGATTGAGAATGATCTTGAGAGCGTGAGAGTGCGACAGGGTAAGGTCATGTCTCTCTCAGTGTCATCAAGTGGTATCAGAGCAAGAAATCTCTTTGTATATTGCAGACAGAGGATGTAGAAGAAAATAGAGTTGTTGAGGACTCTGTGAGGACTTATTTGCAAGTAGGCAGCAGTCTATAGATAGTCAACAGGACTGTAAGGATGAAGCTAGAGACACTCTTGATGTGGAGTGATAGCAACAAATCTGCCACGAAGGCAGATAGAGGTAGCAGGATGGTTACTGAAGGCCGTAGGAAGAAAAGAAAGGCATAAAAGCTTGCAGAAATGGATAGAGAGCTTGCGGATATACGAGCAGAGATAGAGAAGTTGGAACTGTGGATGCGGCAGGATGAAGAATTGGTTCAGGCATGTGAACCATAGACTTGGAGAGGTCTCGATGATGATGATGATGAAGAGGATGAATTGGGATGATCTGATGATCTCAAGGACTGCTAGGAAGGCAGAGGAGGAGAGATTCCAGATTTCCTAGAGGGCAACGAGTTGAGATCAGCTGGGGATCTCACAGACTGTCAAGTGGACAGCGAGGGAGTTTTACATTGCCAGTTGGGAAATGATGAGAGACCGTGGAGGGATCTCATACACTGCCAAAAGGGTAGTGGAATGTTTCCATATTGCCAGATGGGAAAGGGAATAGAAATGAGATCGGCTGAGGATCTCAAAGACTTTTGTGAGGATAGCCAGGAAATTTTACATTGCCAGCTGGGCAATGAAAGGAGATCAGATGAAGATCTTGAAGACTGCCAGGAGGGCAGTGAAAGCATCAAAGACTACCAGGAGGGCAGCGGAATCATGTTGAACTGCTAGATGGGTAGAGATGAAGACTTGGGACAATTGGGAGGTCTCATGAAGAATTCAATTCAGCAGGGGTTGCTGATGAAGATGAGATCGGTTGATCTCATGGTCTGCTAGGGAAGCAGCAGCAAAAACATCCCATATTGTCAGGTAGGCAGGGATGAGTAGATAAATTTGGATCAGCCAGAGGAGCTAACAGAGTAGATGAGATTGCAAAGAGATCAGCAGGTGCAGCTGACAGAGGTGAAAGACCAAAATGATATTCTGATGATTGGGGGAATACAAGTATTCCTACCATTTTCCCAGGAGGAGACAGAAAATTATGTTGTAGATGATACAACAGTAGAAGAACAGTCATAGCTGGAGATGACTATCAAAGAAGAAGAGTTGGAGCAGACTTTGGGAGTTGCCCAAGCAGATGAAGAAAATGAGCATTCGGTGGAATGTCTCGACACATTCATCCAAGAAGCTGAGAGCGATGTAGCACAAAAGATGCTAGCAGAAGAAGAAGTAGAAGAAGAATAAGATGATGAGCATTCGGAGGAATGGCTTAGCATTTTCAGACATAAAGCTGAAAAGAATGCAATAGAGGAGGTTGCAGAAGCAGAAGAGGAAGAAGTAGGCAGCGTTTTCTTTGCTGAATTATGGAATCAAATTGAAGCTCTGGAAGAGAGGGTAAAAGCGCAGGGCATGCACATCCAACAGGCAAAGTTGGAGACAAATGAAGGAGGCATGGGAGATCGTGACGATCTTCTCATGTGCAGAAAATTTTTGCAGCTGAAGAGACTGCAAAAGAAGAGCCAGCCACTGGAGCAGCTGGATGCCGTGATCGAAGAGATCATGGAGCTGATGATCCGATTAGCAGAAACTGCCAGTGAGGAGAAGCAGGGCAGAGAAGAAGCAACAAAAGAAGCACAGCGGAAGCAGCAGCATCAACAAATTGGAGTAGATGGAAAGCTCCAAAGCCTTGTTTGGGACCTAGGAGGATTTCCAGCAGCTCAGAGAGGAAGCTCATGAGCAGGAGCTCATGAATTTTGTAGTTGTGGAGTATGATGCAGGAGCATCACTTCATGCCAGCCAATCAGCCAGCCAGCCACGTCAGTGTGCATGCATTCATATGATGAAAGAGAGGCGTAGCCTCATTTGAATTTAAAATGAATGTAATTTAATGTCTTAAGCTGGTGAGCCATGAAAGCCATGCCTTTTTGCAAGCGTTAGGTAGATCGGCTTTAATGTCAAGATAGAATGAGATCTAGATCCAGGCACTGGACTAGACAGCCATTGATTGTAATTAATTAATGTAGGTAGACCTAGAGGGAAGCGCTCAATGAGCCCTCAGGTAAAAGAGATTTTGATATCTCATTTTGAGGGAGTTGAGTGAAAGTTAGAATAGAGAAGAGTCGAGAGAGAGCTCAGGAACATCATTTGTAAAAATACATGCATTTTTTCATTTTAATGCAAACAACACTTTTCCTGCATATGTTCTGTCTTATATGCATGTCTGTGGGTGTTCATTTTATGTTGTATGTGTGTGTTGTTATCATGCCATTTCAGGGAGTTTGTTTGATTTCAGGTTTGAGAGGTCTTTGAGGTTTCATGCCATGAGGGAGTGACAGAGTGCCGAGACTCTGAATACCAGTGCACAGAGGATGCGCTTCTGAACTCTAAAGAGTCAGACAAGGACGTGTTGAGGCACAGTACTGAAATCAACAACTCAGGAAGAAGACCTGTGAGGTTACTGAACACCTCAGGAGGCAGGACTGTGTAGCTGAGACACAGTTGCAGACAGAATCTCTTAGGAGTTCTGGAGGAGTTCTGTCGAGGGGGCATTGAGCATAAACATGAGGTGTTGGGAGAAGAACTCTGTTGAAAGGTTGAGAAGGACCAGAATCACTGAGGATTCTGAGAAGCTCTTCCAGGAGGGCATCGAGTGAGTGCATAGGTGCACAAAGACTCAGAACTGCTAAAAGTTCTGTGGGAAAGATACCCCACCAAGAGGGCGTTGGGAAAACGTGAAGGCAGGCACCGGAGAATAGAGAACTCTTTGAGTTCTGTCATTTGAAGGAAGTATCCACTGAGGGATATTCACTGGGCTATTGGATACCCAGAAGGCTCAGCCAGAAGGTTGTTGGAGCGAAGAACCAAGAAGGCATTTTATTTCTCCATCTAAAGGAGGGAAGAAGACAAAATCCCCCAAGGGGTCTGAGTGTTCGTGGGAAGCTCAGAAGGGATAGCAACATCATGTGCGTGAGAAGACTCTACGAGGAGTGCAGGAGTTGGGAGAATCCTCTAAGAGTTCAAGGATAAAAGCTCAGCAGAACTAGCATTCTCATACGCACAGCAGGACTCATAGTTGTGGAGTTCGTGGAGACAAAGCAAAGGTTGGAGCTTTCGAAAGATTGGAATTGTTCCAAGTCTAGGAAGAGAGCACAACAGCTCAGGAGGGAAACAAGAGCCGTCAGATCGGCAAGAAATAGATCTGGACTATTGAGGAATTCTACATCTAGGAGGTGCATAGGAGAAGAGCATGAGGACAGATAATCCGAGCCATCATATCTAGAGAAGAAATCTCGTCAGTCGTTGGATCTCAGGAAGTTACGCAGAGTTTAATCCTGAAGGAGCAGAGAAGGAGTTCCAGAGGAGACATCGGGATATTGGCATCATCGGGTCTTCATAGGGTAAGAATCGGAAACCTTGAAAAATCCTGAAATCCCAAGAAGGAATCCTAGCCGTTGATCTCAGTAGGACACGTGTCAGGAAGCCAGGGAGTCATCGAGGTTCAGTTCATTGGAGAATTAGGTTTTCCAAGGACATAGAACGCTCATAGGTTGGAATCACGATTCACGATTTTCTGAAGGGAGATTTGAACCGTCCATCTGCAAGGACGCGTGGCAAGAGATCCCGTCGGGTTGGGGATCGAGAAATTGAAAGCCCTGTGTATATTCACAATGGAAATCGTGATATTCCGATACGCGATTTCCCGATAGGGTTAAAGGCATCCTAGTGGAGGACAAGTGTCGAAAGGCCAAACTTCGCAAGGATTCAGCGACAGGTGGCATCAGCATATCGTGAACTCGGAGGATCGCGAGTTCGAGCCGCAAGGATTTGAGCCATAAGTTGCAAGATCACGAGAGGCGATACATCAGCAACCACCGAATTTCATGTGGGACCACAGTGCAAATGGAATACAATTGGTGGGGATTGGAGACCTCGTGAGCTCGGGGCTCGCAAGTTAAAAACCCAAATATTGGGAGGTTAAAATCGTGAGGCACAAGTTTACGAAGGCACGTCAGAGCTAAAGTCCCAATACAGCGAGAGAAGGTCAGCGTTGACTGAGCCATCGAGAATTGGGGATTTACGAGGCATGTTGTTTACGATTTCGTAAGTGCAAATTTCCCGATCGGGAGAAACCTCGATAGGAGCCGCTGCGAGATAAAGTAAGGCCACGGTTGTGGATGCATGGTCGCATGGACCCGAGCCTAGCCAAGAAAGACTAAGGCATTGGGAGCGTGCATTGATGATCGGAGATTGGGGATTCATGAGGAGAGCGGGTTGTGATAGTGGAGAGTCCGGAACCTCGATTCCTGATACTTGAGTTCGGGAAAGGTCACGATCTAGTGCCGAGGCTGTGAGGGGGAGAAAGGACCTATGGAATGCGTTTTGCAGCTGAGATTCTCTAGGGAATCAAAAGAGCTAATTCGGCTCAAGAAAGAAGGGATTGAGAACAATCCTAAGAGCGTGAGAGTGTGATAGGGTAAGGTCGTGTCTCTCTTAGTGCATCACCTTTAACAAATGGGCATTAACCAAAACCTGAATTAAACCATGGTGGAAAATACTAGATTCAAAGTTGTGGTTTTGTCTTTTATAGAACCTGGACATATTCTATAGACTTTTAAGAAAATAAGATGACAATTTTAACTTAAAACCCAGGAAGACCATCAAAAGGAGCACATGAAATAAAAATACTAGTCCATAGCATCCCTCATGGGTGACAAACTATTTGATTATCAACACCAAACCATGCTAACAAGTTTTGAACAGATGGATGGGTGTACCTTTAACGTTATAGTGTGACTTTCTAGATACCATCAATAGATGCCAAGGGATACCTTCTATCTTCAGATTTTTTATGAGACCATGGATTAATTATCAAATATAATTTTGATAATTATGACCATGGATTAATTATTAAACAATGATATGACCATGGATTAATTATCAAATATAATTTTGATGAGACTCAATGTGTTTGGTCTTTGAATGGTACATTAGATGGTCTACAAGTTGAATGACAACTTAGTTATCACATAACACTATATATTTTGAGTTCGTTTCATTTTTCCTTTAATGACCCATCCTTGCATCATTAACTCCCATTTTAAGAAACCTTTAGTGGCCTTTGTCTCTCCTAACAAGGTTTTATAGGGACCATCCCTTGGCCCAAAACTTTGATTATTGAATTTATGATTTCTATAGATTTTGTTATCACCAATGATGGTAGTATCAACCACGGATTGAAATCATGAGATAATGACATCCCTACCAATAAAATTCCTATTGATATTAGAATTAATGAATACTTTTTTGTTTGTGATAATTTGAAATAGTTTACTTTTTTGGGTTACTTCATGGGTTGACATGCATCTATGATAAAGGCTTGGGTAGAAGATATAGAAAGTATGATAAAGGCATCTATTTAAAAGTTAAGTTGAAGATGAAAGTATGGATCCTTATTTGTTAAAAGTTTTCTCTAACTTATACTTAACTTGAAATTGAGTTTTGTTTATGATAAAAAGAAAAAAGATGTAGATATCCTGGATTTGTTTAGTGAATCACCATTTGTTAAGACTTCAAGAAACCCCAATTTGTTTTTGAATTTTTGGATACCATCTTTCTTCCTCTTCCTTTATTTTTGTTTTTTCTCTTCTAGAATTCATACATTTTCTAGTTTGATGAAAATTTTATTTAAAAAAAAAAGTTCTTTGACTTGTTTGAATTTCGATTTGTAAAAAACTTCAAAAAAATTATAAGTTTAAATCTCAAAAAACATCTTAACATTTTTGGAGAAAGAGTTATGCTTTAATCAGAGTTGAAATTCCACTTTGTATTCCAATGAAAGTCACAAGTTTACTTTGATATATTTGAGTTATCGGAGGAAGGTTATCCAACAGTGTTGCATAGGAAATAATTTTGTTTCTCATCAGAGAAAAGTAAACTTTTGGCCTTTATAAAAGTTAATTTGTTCTCCAATAATGTTGCAGTGGAGGCTAGTGCATTTTGATCCAAGTAAAAATAAACTTTAATTCCAATGAAAGTATAAATAGATCTATAATTAAAGTGACAAATAAAATTTGATAGTAAAAAAATATGATTTCTTTGATGATCGAAGAGAATAAATAGTAAATGCCATAGAAATGTTCTAAAATTCACTGATACATTTTTTTCAAAAAGATAAAGCATATGAATTATCTTTGGATTTTATAAAATTATTGAGGCGTTTCTCTATGCTATCTCGATCATCCAACCTGATTGGATGATAGAAGCAAGGGATGAATGAAATAATGACAAAAACATGTGGAATCTCATTCAAAGGTTGCAACAGGATTCCAGTGAATTAGATACATTTACATGGAAAAATAATTCACTATGGTACAAATATCGCTTATATTTATGTAAGAACTCCCAACTAAAACAAAAGGTACTATTGGAATTCCACACCTCTCCGGTAGGAGGGTACTTAGGATTTTTGAAAACCTACCATAGGGTCAAGAAGGATTTTTTTTTTAGATGGACTTAAAACTAATGTTCAAAGGTTTGTGGCTGAATGTTTGGTTTGGCAACAAAATAAGTTGGAAACAATTAATACCCCGGGTCTCGAACTGTAGGTTAATGATTACCTAGTTCAAGAGGATCCATAATGCCGTGAGGGCAGACTGCAATAGTCACTTAGGATGATTCTAAGGGGTGCGCAATAAGGCGGGGGCCTTATTCCTTAGAGCCCTTAGTCTCCCACAAGTTCAGTTGGCAGAGTGTTGACTCCAGAGGTTATAGATGTCTACAAATCATTCAAGTCGGCAAGTGGCACCCTTGGAGCACGTGGTGCATCCTGAAGGGCACATCGCGCAAAAGAAACACAAGTTGGCGAGTGGCACCCTTGGAGCATGTGGTGCATCCTGAAGGGTACATCATGCAACAGAAGCAAACGAGGCGAGTGGCACCCTTGGAGCACGTAGTGCATCCTGAAGGGTACGTCACATTGATGATGGTGATGAGACAACCTAGATGACCCTAAGACCTTAACGCCTTAAGAAATTCTCAAAACAACTCCCCTAATTAATTGTTTCCCAGTTCAAATCTAAATCTAAATTTGAAACCTCTCTAAGATAAAATTTTGATTAGCCTTAAGAGAAGACCCTACAAAAATAAACCTAAGGACGCAAACCAAAACCCTCCTAAGTTTTAGTTAAAGTCTCTTAAATTAAGGGGGGGGTAAAGTAATGAGGGAGATAAATTAATTGAAACCCATGGTTTTTAAATTATAAAGAAGATATAAAAAATTTTAAAGTGTGGGGGTATAAAAGTTAGGATTTCAAAAATATAATGAAAAGATTTATAAGAGCATTTATCTTTTTGGGTTTAAAAGAAAGGAAAAAGGGGGGAAGGAATAAATAATAGAAATAGGGAAACTTGTAATAAAGGAAAGTAGGGGACATAGGGTAAAAAGCAAAAAGGTATCAGCAGTTAAGGAGTTACTAAAAATCAGCAACTTCATTTTAGGAAAGTTATTAAAAGCATGAGAGGGGATCTAGGAACCCTAGGAGTAATTTTAGGAGAGACTATAGGGAGTGAGGGAATTAAGTCTTTTAATATTTTTAAAGAAAATAAATATTGGAGAAACGTGGGGGATGAGTGACACTTGGACGGTCGAGAATTTTTAGAGGATTGTCAGTAAAAATTAAATTAATAATGATTTAGGAAAGTAGGTGGGTCTCAAATTTCTATAAATGAAGGGGAAAAGAAGGAAGAAGGGGATGAACGATTAGCGTAACGTTACGCTGCCGGATTGTGACTTGACTGTTTTCTTGTGAGGAGTTGGGAATTTCTTAGCTGTATTGGAGTGGTAGCTCAGCCTTGGAGGCGAGCTGAGAAGCTAGTCTTATCTCTGGATCTGGTGTGGCCCCTTTGCGGCTCAGGGGGCTAAGGGGGAAGCAGAGTACCCCTAGCGATTGGCTGGGAGGTACCGGTGAGCTTTCTGCGGTTGGCGAGCGGGAGCGGCACGGAGCGCGGGACGCGGCACGGAGCGCGGGACGTCATCCGAAGTGGGCGCAAGGCAACGGTATGCTCATGTGTTTAGTAGAGTAGACTGCCTAGTTATTTACTTCGGCGATTATGATGTATTAGTGTAAGATGTTTCTTCAGCTGTTGTAATTCGTCCTTGTATGCTACAGTGATATTGTTTCTGGAAAAATTTTGTTGGTTAAGATGCTCTGAATGTTGGTTCTGGCGATCTCATTGCTGGATATTTTATGGAATTAAAACTTGTAATGGTATTCGCTCTGGCACTTTCGTTGGGCATATTTTTTTATTATTTCTCAGATCAGTTGATCTGGTGTTGAAGAATTCGTTTTCATGGTTGGGATTTAGTAGGGTGTTTCTGGATTTTGTTGGCCCTTCCGCATTTCATTTTCATGGTGTTTAAATTAGTTGGGCATGTAAAATGTCAGTGGGCATTTTAAACATTCAGCCATGGGGTTTTTGCATTTGCTGTCGCCGTTTTTAACTTCTGCAGGCGTTTATAAAAGTTTGGGCATTTCGTTTTGTATGGGCATTTATAAATGCATGGGCACCTCGTTTTTGTATTGATTGGGCATTGTTACACTTCTGTGGGTGTATTCATATGTCCAAGGGCGTTTGTAATGATGGGGGCATTTGTATCTGACTGGGAGGGCGTTTTTAAATGTGGCAATTCATGTTCTGGCAAATCGTTTTACTGTCTGGCAATTTGTTTTACTCGCAATCCGTTTTACTGTCTGGCAAGTCGTTTTATTGGCCAATCGTTTTACTGTTCTGACATTTCATTTTATTGCTCTGGCAATTCATTGTATGTGTTATGGCGATTGTTTTACTATTCTGGCAATTTGTTTTACTGTTTGACAATTCGTTTTACTGTTCTAGCAATTCGTTTTATGTGTTCTGGTGATTCATTTAACTGTTCTGGCAATTCGCTTAATGGCAATTCATTCCACTGTTCTGGCAATTCGTTTTATGTGTTCGGGCAAATCATTTACCGTTCTGGCAATTCATGATTGGCAATATGCAATTACAAGGCCCTTGAAATTATATTTTCCTTACCATGTAATACGTATGTAATGTCAGAACGATAGAAAAGTAATGCTGCTGTCATTTTTGCAATGTTATGGATAACATAATTTGCTACAGAATTGCATAAGGTATTGTGACTGAATATGTAATAAGGTTAAAGTAATATGTAAAAGTAACGCCATGGTAATACATGGTTGATTTATGTGAGAGTAGTGTGGAAATATAAAACAGAGTGTGCAGTTAGTATTAGGCAACATATAAAAGAAATGTCATTGTTATCCGATGTGCAATGTTAGGTTAATGAAATTTATTGTGATGGATTGTAAGGAATCGTAATGTAGTGAATGTTAGCGAAATGTAATATAAATATAAGGGTAATGATATTGCCCATAAATCAAATTGAAGGTTCATGCACCTTACGATATTTTAGTCTTGATTTTAGTAAGGTTATTTAGTTCTTATTTAGAATGTTATGGGTTATTCTTTTTTGTAATGCCTCCCACTTCCTTTCCGTAATAATAACGTACTTTATTTTACCTTTATCATTCTGTTAGGAATGGTAGGAATGGGTTAAGCTCTTTTTATGATTATTATTTTCACCACGCAATTGCTTTATTACGTATTCAATATAAAAAGAATTGCTTATTACGGAAACAAAACGCTATTATACAACTGCGTTATTGCTTCATTCTTGGTTATTCGAGTTAGTTAGCAATTGCTTTATTCAGGTGTGTAACCCAATAGATATTAATATTTTCACCATACAATTGCTTAATTATGTATTCAATATAATAAGAATTGCTTTATACATTCAATTAAGTAGGAATTGTTTACATCTTCAATTTAAGAAGGAATTACTTATGTATTCAATTAAGAAGGAACTCCTTGATACTAGTTAGTGGTGGCACTTTATGGGGGTAATGCAATTTTAATATATTATTCCATTTATGTAAGGGCAAGGATCTAGTAACAAATAAAAGTACTGTTAGGGTTAGATAACATACCATGTTGATGGCTTTCTAATTTGCAAGGTTATGGTAACATGATGTCATGGCCTTGGGCGCCTTAGTGTATTTTATTGACATGGCGATGTGTAAGGAGCAATGTCTTGTATTATAACATTGAATTATGTAAGGGTAATATATGTCATTACAAATTAAGGTGCAATTTTTAGTGTTAGGTATTTTATGAAAAATAATGGCATTGTGGACTTATCTTAATACGATTAAAACTTTGGTTACTGATGGTTATAAAAATAAGGTCCTAGAACCAAGTACCTTGAATTACTAAGATTGTAATGGGGGAATCTGCAATTACTTAAATATACATTCTTAAACGGTTGGGCTGGGTATCTCGTCTACTAATGGAGTTCAAGGGAGTATTGGGCCAGTATTACATGCCTTGAGTCATGGGAACTACCTTGTCTTAACATTGTTTGGTCATTGTCGGAGTCCTTCGGACATGCGCGTCTGTAGAGTTAGTGGTTGTCTTGAGTTGTTGTTGTACTTGGACGAGTTCGTTCTTTGGCCTGGTCTGCTTGTGTCGGGCGGGATATAGTCACCCCCTGGTAACCTTAGGAGACATGTCTCTGTGTGTGATTTTTCTGTGTAAAGAATCCAGTGTCATATTAAGAGTCTCGGGCCCTTTAAAGGCATGGTTTCCACTCTTGCGACACACCTGATAGAGATTACTAGTTTCTGCCTGAGCAGTCGGCCAGGAGCCTGTCTAATCTTCTTTCAAGAAGACATAAGACTAAAAGCCTTGCTTTTCTGTGCAAAAATAGTAAACTCTACTATTGGATTCTTCCATCTGCGATTGTACTGTACTTAACACCTGGTGTCATTGTCTGCTTACAGCTGCTAGTTGTACGCCTTATGTCTAGGGGCGTTTATTGCTTGTTGTCACTGTGATATGTCAGGATTGTCTTGTTGTGTTCGTCTTGCTTGCATCTTGTTCTAGGTCGGGTTACTAGTTTCTGCCTGAGCAGTCGGCCAGGAGCCTGTCTAATCTTCTTTCGAGAAGACATAAGACTAAACGCCCTGCTTTCCTGTGCAGAAATAGTAATCCCAACACCATGGATTCTTCCCTCTGTGTTCTTACTGTGCACCCCCAGTATGTCTTAATGTTTGTGTTGTGCGCCTTATGCCTATGGTCGTACATTGTTGCAGTTACTCGTTGTGTGCCTTCAGTCTTTTTGTGCTGAACATCGTGGTTGCATCTTGTTGGTTGTCGAGTGGCGACGTAGAGTCAAGTGTGTTTGTTACTTCTACACGCGTGCACACACCTTAAAAAACAAAAACAAAAAAATAAAAATAAAAATTGCACCTGTATATATTATACTACTTATATATTATACTTCCATGTATTCTAATCTCTCTTCTCCTACTTCTCTCAC
>CBVK0100854094.1:0-17498 GCA_900067695.1 Picea abies
ACCGAGAGGTTTATATATATATATATATATATATATATATATATAGTTTCATCACTACTTTCACTTTTAAAATCAATAAGGACAACTACATCTAAACCTGTGGGCCAATAAGGTTGAGATGAAAATCACCTTAACCCACTTGAAAGTATAGTAACTAGCAACAACCACTTTATAAAAGTGGTTGATATACGTCGATCGGTGTCATTAATTTGGAAAGGTGAAAAATGACGTCTATCGACGTATATCAACCACTTTTATAAAGTGTTTGTTGCTAGTTGACGGCCAAGATGCCTTGGAGAAGACAATTAATGTTTTATATTAATGTAATGATGTATGTAAATTAATGGCCTATTAATATATTACATTAATGAAATATATAAAAATAATGTATAAATTAAAATATTGGTTTACATTAGTATGTAATGTAAAGTATTAATTGATTTATAGATTAATGATGTAATGTATAAATTAATTAATACATGAATATATTATTGATTAATACATTCTTAAAGAAAAAATATAGTAATAAAATAATACATTAATAATACATTAAATGTTTTAATAAATACATTACTAAAGTATTAATACACTAATACAATACTAATACATTAGTAAAACATTAATAAAGCAGTACTACATTGACCTTAATGTATTTAGTAATACAATATTACATTATTGTAATGTATAAATTAAAGCACTAATATATAATGTAAGATATTGACTTATTACTACATTAATAATACATTAAATAATAAAACAAATATACCATTAAATTAATAGTAAAGTATTAATTAATAAAGCAAAACATAAGTAAACTATATTTTCATATATTATTAATACATTAATAAAATATAAATACATTGTTAAAGTAATACATCATTAATGCAAAAATCATTGATAAAGTAATAATACATAAATAATCAATGAATACATTAATGTTTTATTACATAAATTTATTAATTATTACAATAATGTAATGTATAAATTAAAGTATTAATACATTAAAGTAGTAATGCAACATGCTAATTAATAAATAGGTTATCAAGTATTGTATTCATTGATTAATAGCTTAATAATGTATTTTATTAATCAATGAATACATTGCTAAAGTACAAACACATTAATAAATTTAAAAAACATTAAAAATCCATTATTACATAAATTAAAACACTGAATTATTACATTCTTACATTAAAATATTAATACACTAATAATACATAATTACATTAGTTTTTTTAAATATTGAAAATACTTGTTAATTAATTAATATATTATTAAATTATTAATAAAATAAATATTAAAATAATAAGTTAGAAATACATCAATAATACATAATTACATTAGTCCTTTAAAGTATTGGTTAATTAATTAATACATTAATAAAGTATTAAATACCATTAATACAATAATAAAACTTCCATATATTTTTTTTTTGTTAATTTGTGCGGGACCTGTTGGCTACGCGATTAACCTGTGGCTTGAGAAACTGCGACTCCTCGGCCTGAGCGCAGGTTTCGAACCGGTGACTTTAACATCACGGAGTGGCTTAACAACACACTCCGTCACCAACTGTCCTACACCTCGGAGACATAAAACTTCCATATATTAATAAAGTCTTCAAAAATATAATATATATTAATAAAATAAAATAAACATTTTTAATATATTAGATGAAATCGACATTAAAATATTATACTATAACATTAAAGTATTGATAAGTGAAATATTATTCATACATCAATTGAGTATTAAAATATTAATAATAAATTAAAGCATTAATAATGTATCAATACATGATAGTGTTAATAATGTATCAAAACATTAATAATATATTAATACATTGATATATTAAAATATTAAGGTGTGAATACATTAATCTAATAATGTATTATTTTTTTAATTAAATAATACATTAACCATATATAAAATATTATAAAAGATAATAAGTGATAAAGTTATAAATCTATGGAATAATTAAAATATTAATATAATCTATAAATTAAAGTATTAAACATTAATGTATAATGTAATGCATTATAATTGTTTATTAATAATATATTAGTACATTAATCATTAAATTCTTAGTTAAGTAATTAATAAAGCATTTATATATTAACCAAGCATTAAAGTATTTAGAAATAAAATAATATATTAAAGTATTACTAATACTTTAATAAAATATAAATACATTAATAATAAATTTTTGGATAATTACATTAAAGTATTAATACACTAATAAATTAATAATACTTTAAGAAAGTATTAAACATTAAATCTATACTTTATATTATATTAAATTTATTATTATTAATGTATTAATACTTAAATTTGAACATTGCAATAATGTATTCAATAATTAATACATTAATATTTTAACACATTAATGTATTTATGTATGAATGCATTAATCAATACATCTTTATGGTTGATTATGATTGACCCTCATCATGGTTTGATATGATTGATCATCATCATGATTGACTATGGTTGATCGGGGTTGAGTATAGTTGTTCATGCCCGTGGTTGGCCTTCGTAGACCATGTGGAGATGATTATGGTGGGCGACGTTGATTATGAAATCCACAAATTATGTTGAAGATATTAGGACAAAGGGTTTTTGTTTCTCACATTACGATATTCGAATACATTTATGAGACTCCCACAATGGGTTATGGCCATCACATTGCGCCATTGGGAAATGTTTGTGTCCTTGCAATGTTGGGCAATGTTTGTCACAATGCCACATTAGGGTTTTGTACATCACCTTGCGACAATGGGTTATTTTTGTCACTTTGTTATGCTTTTAAATTTTTGTGACATTATGACACGAGGAAATGCATGTATATCATTCAATGGTGCTATGGTTTGTCACATAGTGACAACAAGTCTATGTGCATAGAATTAAAATGTTACAAAGTTTATCGCAATGTGACAAATGAAAGATTTTTGTAACATAACAAGTTTTCAACATGAACGTCACATTGTGATGTGGGTTATGTTCATCACATTGCAACATTTGGAAATGTCTGTCACATTGTGACATTAGGAAATGAGTGTCACATTGTAATGTGATGATATGTTCGTCAAAATGCGATAATAGTGCTATGTTCGTCACATTGCGAAATATGTTTCTGATCATCACATTGAGACATTGAGTTGTGTACAACACATTGCCACAAGGGGTTATGTTCATTAGATTGTGAAATTTGGAAATGTTTGTAACATTGTGACGTTGGGATATGTGTGTCACATTGTGACGTGATGATATGTTCATCAAAATGCGACAAAAGAGATATGTTCGTCACATTGCAACATCTATTTATGATCTTCACATTGCGACATTGAGTTGTGTACAACACATTGCCACAAGAGGTTATGTTTGTTAGATTGTGAAATTTGGAAATGTTTGTAACATTGTGACGTTGGGATATGTCTGTCACATTGTGACGTGATGATATGTTCATGAAAATGTGAAAATAGAGCTATGTTTGTCACATTGCAACATCTATTTATGATCATCACATTGCGACATTGAGTTGTGTACATCACATTGTGACAAGGGGTTATGTTCAACACATATTGTGGCGTTTGGAAATGTTTGTCACATTGCGACATTAGGGTTTTGTACATCACATTGTGACAAAAGGTTCTCTTCATCAAAATGCAACGTTTTGAGATGTTTGTGACATTGTGACGTGAGTATACACATATATATCATTCTTTGGTGCTATGGATGGTGACATAGTGACAACGAGTCTATGTGCATAACATTAAACGTTACAAAGTCCATTTCAATGTGACAAATAAAAGAGTTTTGTAACATTAAAAGTTTTCGGCATGAATGTCATATTGCAATGTGAGTTGTGTTCATCACATTGCGATGTCAGAAAATGTTCAACTCATTGCAGTGTCAAGATAAGTTTTTCAAATGGTGACATTGAGTTATTTACATCACATTGTGACAAGGGGTTATATTCAACACATTGCGACATTTGGAAATGTTTATCACATTGTAACGTTAAGATATGTGTGTCACATTGTGGTGTGATGATATGTTCATCAAAATGTGACGATAGGGAAATGTTTATCACATTGTGACATTGAGTTGTGTACATCACATTGCAACAAGGGGTTATGCTCGACACATTGTGATGTTTGGAAATGTTTCTCACATTGTGACATTAGGATATGTGCATCACATTGTGACGTGATGAAATATTAATCAAAATGTGACAAAAGGGATATGTTCGTTCCATTGCAACATGTATTTATGACCATCACATTGCATCATTGAGTTGGGTACATCACATTGTGACAAGGGGTTATGTTCAACACATTGTGATGTTTGGAAATGTTTTTCACATTGTGACATTAGGATATGTGTATCATATTGTGACATGATGATATGTTCTTCAAAATTCGATGACAGGGCTATGTCCGTCACATTGTGACATCTATTTATGATCATCACATTGCGAAATTGAGTTGTGTACATCACACTGTGACAAGGGCCATGTTTGATATGTTGTGACGTTTGGAAATTTTTGTCACATTGTGACATTAGGATATGTGCAACGTGACGATATGTTTGCAAAAATGCAACGACAGGACTATGTTCGTCAAATTGCGACATATATTTATGATTGACAGATTGCGACATTATTGTATTTTTCAGATTGCAACGTAACTATGTTTGTCACATTGCGACGTTACAACGAAGAATTTTACATGTCGCATTGCAATGTAGGGTTTTGAACGTCGCATTGTGTTGGTGGGTTTTGTACATCAGATTGTGATGTTGGCATATGTTGGTCAAATTGTGACATCTTGAAATGTTTGTGACATTTTAACCTATAGTTATGTTGAATTGCATCAAAGATAATATATGTTGGATCAGAGTTAATTTAAAAGTTTATCATAGTTATTGGATCATAGGTAAAGTAAAACTTTATCATAGTTTAAGAGATTTATACGAAATAGTTTTTCAAAGTCACTTACATAAAATATTTCATGAAATTCACTGGGATTGAATATAAGAACACAAATGTTATAATGTCAATGAAATAAATTTATGTAAATGAAGCATTAAAGTCTTTTTCATTTGCTCAAAGTTGATTTGAGTGAAAAACTAAATGAAACTAAATCATGTAACTTGAATTACTTGATGGTCACTGTACTTGAAACTAAATCATGTAACTTGAATTACTTGATCGTCACTGTACTTGGAGCTTTACTTTTTAATATATAAGTCAACCTTATTGGTTTATTATTTTAAAATTGATAATTACTATGACAAAAATGAAATTATGTGAATATTTACATAGATTATGTAAATAAACTTGTAAACATTCAATTTCATGTATTACTTTCTAAGGGGTGATGATGGCAATGTACTTGGACCAAGTCATAGATTAATATCCATGTAACTAATAGATTAGTAACCATGTCTTAGTTTATATTTTGAAATATCCTTGTAACCAAAAAGACCAACCATTAAAATATTACACTATAACATTAAAGTATTGATAAGTGTAATATTATTCAAACATCAATGTATAATTATACATTAATATAATAATATATTAATAATTATAGTATAATGTAATGTTTTATATATCAAATAATGATATACAAAAATGTGTCTTTTTTAATGTATTAATATTAACATTTAGTTTAAAATATAAAATAATGTAATCAAATAATTAATATTAATAATATAATCTTTTTATTACACAATAATTGTACTGAAATAAATATATAACTTATTTTTCTTAATATTATGTATTAACATTTTTTAATTAAATAATAAATATAATTTTTTTTAGTATAATAAATATAATAAAATATTAATTATACTGAAATAAATATATAACTTATTTTTCCTAATATTATGTATTAACATTTTTTAATTAAATAATAAATATAAAATTTTATAGTATAATAAATATAATAAAATATTAATAATTAATATTGATATTAATTTTTTTTTATAATATAATAATATATTAATAATCATAATGTAAATATGTTTGTTTGTAATAAACCCTAACATATTTAAATAGTGGTAATAGACCCTAAAATATTAGAGTGAATATGTTAATACTTATTGAGTTAGAGATTCAAACAAAGAGGTAAAGTAAATTTTTAAGTATTTAAAAGATCACAAATGGATTTCAGTCTTCGGGTATTATATATATGTACTTATTTCGAATTCAGGAATGGAATTTGATTGTCACTCGCTTATTTGTCCATCAAATAAAATGAATAATTTGATTAACATTTTTCGTAAAAACTGGTTACTATTAAAATATTTTAAATAACCGTAATAGACCTTTTTCGTGCACAATGTAAATACAATGCATACAGGCAGAAGATGTTGAACACTATATTAAAATAAAATACCAAATGAAAAAGATAGAACGCACCATTAAAGTGCAAAAACTGTGCCAGGGGGAGTCATCCAAAGTGTTTAATGGCAGCGTCCATTTAAAAAGCAGATTTAATGGCAGAGTCCATTTACAAAGCAAGCTTGCATTCATGCGTGTGATTAATGTAATAATGTATTGATATTAAATTTTAATAATATCAAACCCTAAAATATTAATAATAATATTTATGGATTTGATTGTATCTATTAATTTATATTAATTCATGTGGGTATTCCATTAATTCTTTATTTCATTGTTTGTTCTACCAGTAATTTTTTATTTCATTGTTTGTTTTACCAGGAAGTCGCTGCACATTGCCATGTGATATTAATGGTCTTTCATCTGTGATATTAATGGTCCTTCAACTACTGTATATATCAACCTTTAAATTTGAAGAGAAGACTATGAAATCATTGTACCAGTTTTTGATTGAATGCTTATGCATCTAATGAACATTACGTACTCAAATTGTAAACGATTGTTGAATCTAATATCTGGAAGAAGATAGTTCAACCAATCCAATCTGCAAATTTTTCCACTTGGGTTCAGACCTGCAAAACAAATATGCAAAACCTGCAAAACAAATATCTTCAACTCTAGCTCGATATATTACTTTAGAAGCTTCTCATTAAAAGAAATCTTTTGGAGAAAACTTAAAATATGTTTCCCATATTCCTGTATAATATTTCTAGCAATTCATACCTCTTATACTACTGCGCCTCACATGCCTAAGAGATTCTTGTTTTGTACAGATTAATTATCATTCCAATAAGAGTGAAAGTGGCTTACCGACTTTCTTGGAAAGAGATCTCCATCCACCAACTCCATGGATTTTAATGTATTCACTCAAAACCATGGGCGATTTCTTTGTGTGTAGGGTTATGTACAGTAACCTTCTCCATCTGCATGCATATATAACAACAATACTGAAGTTCAGAACATTCAAATCCCAAATCCATTGCATTCAATGCTCTATCTACTAACACATGGAACATATCCATGTTAATCTTTGACACTGGTTTGCAGTGCACATACATCGACCAGGTATCAAAATTTTTGGAATAAGAAATTTTAGTGTATCAGAAAAAAAACACATTTTGAAAATACTTCTCCTGCGTAGAAACCTTCTACCAGGGCGTAACCTTCTACAATGGCATATCATTCCTCTTCCACTGGGTAACCTTTTATATTCCGATCATTTTCACTAATTAAATATATATATGAATATTCTGATTATATATATCTTTGAATTATATATATATCTGATTGTTGGAAACCTTTGAAATCGGTCAATTCGGATATATCGGCTATATGGTAATATATTATATAATATAATTCCCATATTTTTGAAAATTCGGAAAATATCCGTCTAAAGGTTTTCGGATATTTTCATAATGTTATTATTTTACCCTACCATGTCCAAACATATTGCGGCCGGTTTTCGTGTCCAGCAATTTAATGAAGAGGGTTACATGTGCGGTATTCCAACGACAATTGTTAATGTATATATCATATTTCGGAAAAACGAAATTACTGTATGTGGTGCGCCAGTCCATCGGAAACCAGCGCACTTAGAATCATTATTGTCACCCACAAATTATTATATTGGTTGTTCATATATAATCATTGGTTGTGTATTATATTACAAAGGTATTACGCGTATATACTAATTGGTTGGACTAATATGAATGGGCTATCCATTAATCGTAATACCTATCCATTATAAGCGTCCATTAATATTAAAGGTTTCGACTGTCCAGAAACCTGTCACCCACAGGATTAAGGTACCTTTCACCCTATCATGTCCAAACATATTGCGGCCTGTTTTAGTGTCCAGCAATTTAATGACGAGGGTTACAGGTGCCGTAATGAAATGTATATATCAATTCGTAAAGTACACATAGTTTATTGCATATATTGCATATAATATTCATCTTTATTGCATATTCGTAAATCACACATAATCTTCTGCATATTATATAATATTCATCTTCTGCATATTGCATATGAGTACATACTTGTTCCCCGAAAGGTCGTGGACCTTGATAATTAGATACTCCTCTTCAGGACTGATCTTGCCGCGTTTGAGATCAGGCCAGAGATGGTTAAGCCACTTTAGTCTGTATCTCTTTTCAGTTCTCTTTAGATCTGCAAATTGATGTGTGTGCTTTCTGTAATTGGTCATTACATAATAAGCATCCACAACACAGAAAACAGTCAAAATTGCCCCCGCAAATGTGAAGCAATCACAGATGTATTTATTTACATAGATTTATTCTTACATACCAACTGCTTTGGCGAGAAATTTCCAGCGCCCTTCCCCGTGTAAACAGTAATAGTTATTTTCGTGTGCATGCCACTTCTGTAAATTTAAATATCTGTAAATTGGCAAATGCCATTATAGCCTCGTAATTATTTAAGCTTAGGAGGTGGGAAAACGTGCATAAGAGGCGAAAGGGCTCACAGAATGCGTGGCACATGCGGCTGGTAATTATTTAAGTGGGAAAAACGTGCGTAGGACGTTAAACGCTCACAGAATGCGTGGAAAATGGGGTTGAATTGGAAAATAAAACGTGCATAGGAGGTTAAACGCTCACAGAATGCGGCTCTCTCTAAATTGGCAAATAGCCTAGCAAATAGTCGTGGCATCAGAGGGCAATTAAATTAATGCGTGTAGGTCGTGGCATCAGAGAGCCGTTCAAACATCAGCCTAAAAATAATACAATTGTACACTATTATATATATATATATATATATATATATATATATATNTATATATATATATATATATATATATATATATATATAATTAGTACCTTACAGGATTCAATGTTCACCTCATTACATCACACCGCAAACATCTTGGGAAGACAATAAGATAAATTAGTTATATACACAACTCTGATTATACGTAATTGTAATAAGTAAAAGCCTCTCAATTCTAAAGCGAACAGGGATAAATAATAGTTGGGCACTTGGAGTATCGACAGGCAACGTTCGTTGCACAGAAGAAATAATCGCCGACTGACAGTAGATTGCGAGGGGAGAGGTGCCAGAGCAAGCCCGAATATGTCAGTGGTGACAGATGTTTAAGAGGTGTCAGGTCATTTAACGTTCTAAACATCGAGGTTTCTTCGTTTCTCACATCCAGGGCATCCACGAAGGTTTTAAACTGTGTAAAAAATTAAACCATGGTCAGAAATTAAACCCGCACGCGCCTTACGGATGCTGAGTAGGTGCGATTTCGACAGGAAAAAGTCTCATGCCTGCGCTGGGCACTCACAGGGTTGACTCTCGATACATTAACTGGTCCAAAAATTAAATTCCATAGATATCGGGTTCCACGATATATGTCCAGAATTAATAAATAAAAATTTAAAAGTTTTCGTCCCAGGATAATTAAAATGCGTCTACCCATTTAGAGATTACAACCCCATCAACGCGTAGTGGGAGTAACTAACTCGACGCACATGCTGGAGATTAAAGGTCCCAACCTATTTAGAGAATAACAAACAACTACGAGGATTTTTAGCGCGAGCCGCTGATTCTTACAAAGGGATAAGGGTCCTCGAGAGGCCCTGCCTGGAACATGAAACTTTTTAAAAGCACCGCAATAAGATAAGGATGTGAAGGGAAAGCACGATGGCCTTATGAGTTCACCGCGCAACAAGGTTTGGGTAAGGAAATTTGGAACAACGTTCAGAACTGTTCCTTTAAAAAAAAATCGGATGTGGTTGTAGATCTCTTGGTAGGATGATCCGATGGGTTGGGGGAACCTTCAAGTCTCACCCTACAAATACAACGACGGTGGAACAGTGGCGGGTACAACCAACTGGAACGACAAATTTGGCTTTCTTGTTAAGGTGCTTACGGAGAGAGGTGTGCAGATACCCTTGCAATACGAACCAGGTCTGAAATGTGAAAACAACCATAAGTACTTAACTCAAATTCCATACACAGTCTTTTGCGCATCATTTAAAAATCCGTCAGGTGTAAACACAGTTAGATATATTGAAGAAAAACATGAAGGTGATCCTACAATAGAACACCTCCCACAACAATATTGGAGGATGTGTAGCAGGTTGTTATTGCCTCTCTTCTAAGACTGGTAGGACACGGTTGTAAAAAGTTGAATGCCCTACTTAGGACATTCATGTGCGCCTGAAACTGTGCATTATCCCCAAAGTCCAACTGTTCGGGCTACCTTCCTTACAATGGTCTTGGCTTCCTTACAATTTAAAGGTCGTCCAATAACGAGGTTACAGTTCTGTTAGGAAAACAAACTTCGAGGCTCTTACTAATGGGGACTGACAAACTGTCAAATAGGCTGTACAATAGATTCCAGTTTACACTTCCAAAATCAATGGGATCTAGTTACACCTTAGACCGTCACTAGAAGTAAATTAATAGTTGTTGCTATCAAGCCTTGAATACAAGGCATACACGATTGATTCTAAGTTTTTAAGCCACATTCTGAAGAAAGAGAAAAACTGCATACATTAAAACTATTATGGTAGTTCACAGAGTCTTTTAGAAATTCATTATCAAATCAATTGCAAATGAAATTACCAACTACTATTCTAGAAATTCATTACAATAATCATCAATATCGAGATCCATATACATAAAGTTTTAACAAATTTACCCATGCAAAATTTTACACATTCATAATGTCACCGAAGGCGAAGAATCTGGAGTCGTTGTCCCACACTTGTGCATCCCAGCTAACGCTTAGGGTACTCTTCTTCCCCCTAATCCCCCCTGAGCCACAAAGGGGCCACACACACAACCACAGAAATCTAGCCCCCAGCTCGCCTCGCAATGTCAAGCTACCACTCTCTGATCGAGGTGGGTATCCCAATCAGTCAAGAAAAATATCGAGAGCATAACCTTACGCTACCAATTTTCCCCCACATTCCTCCATCTTTTTATAGAGTTTTTTTTAGTGATTAGTTTACCAAACCCTCATTAGATTCTTTTTATTAAATTTGATTAGGATAAACCTCCCTCGTACACATGTCACCCGATCCCTTAGTTGCACCAGAAATTAATTAATTAATTAATTCATTTTTTTATATTTCCCTCACCCACCTAAAAGCGTTCCTAGAAACATTCATCGGTGTCCCTTTATTCCCTTACATTTATTAAATCATTGATGTCTTACTTAAATCCTAGTTGAGTTCACAAATACAAAGTTCCAAAGGCTAGATTCCCTACTAAGTTAGACATTCCCCTTTTTATTTAAGTTTCCCCTTTTCTTTAAGTTCCCTTTTTTATCTAAGTTTGGAATTAGCAAGTTTAGACATAAACAACAATTTACCCTTTTAATAATTTAATCATTCATTAAAATTTTACTTTAATTATTAATATTTGAATTTTCTTTACCCCCTTCTTGTTGCATGACCATTTAGTTTTCGTTGTTCACATGTTCTACTTAGACCTAGGTTTTAAATTCACTAGTCTGGCGAAAGTTAAGGGAAAAATAAGTTATTAAACTTTACTCATACCATCATTCATTTTAAGGCCAACTAGGTCCTAAGGAGGCATAGTTTTCTAGGTACTAGATTTATTAACTTGCCAGAGTTAAAATTGTGATGTGCCCTTTAAGACGCACTATGTGCTCCAAGGGTGTCACTCGCTTGCATTCTTGTTTTATTTGTGTGATGTGCCCTTCAAGATGCATTATGTTATCCAAGGGTGTCACTCGCCTTTTGACTAATTTTGGTAGACATCAAACCTTTGGAGTCAATACTTCGTCAGGTGACCTTGTGGGAGACTAAGGGTCTCTAAGGAATAAGGACCCTTCCTTATTGCGTGCCCATTAGAATCATCGTGAGCGATCGTCACAGTATTCCCTCCCAGCATCGTTGACCTCTCAAACTAAGTAATCGTTAACCTACAGTTTGAGCCATGATGGGAGTGATAGTAGGCTGTGGCAGGGATACTGCCACACCACTCCCTCAATATCCCTGGTTCTCATGCGTGACCCCTTTACTCCAAATGTGAGTCTGATTAGAAAGTTATCATCAGCCTGAATCCATCAACGAACAAGTCATTGATCTATAAACAACATCATAATATATAGTCATATGTCACATATGCAATAACAGAAATACGCAAACCATAAACAATACACTCCCTGACTCGATCCAGAGTCCAAGGAGGTCCATCGATGCCATTGGCATCCTGAATCAGTTCATATTCCTGCACACTCAAGAGAAACCAGTCAATAGCACTTGTCGATACAAATATAATCAAATAACATATCATGATATCCACAACATCATCATAATTCATAAGTGAAACAGTCGATCATATATTGAACCGGATCACTTGCATGCAAGCGTCCTCAAGGAATAAGTCACAGCCAGGTGTGCGCAAGAGAGGGATGCTACATCTGATAATCTCCTTTGATGATATTATCGTTGGTCACTTGGAGTCTCAAGCGAAGAAGGGGTTCTTATTCTTCCTTCTTGGGATAGCCTAGAGTGTTTGCGAGGAATGTTTGGAGACTCATGTCTCGACATCTCGCTTCAATATCTATCCTTTGGAAATTCATGAATATGAAAATTCATAATTTATAGAAACATTAAATGGAAATACTAAATTTATAACACAAGCGTTTAAGCATTTACAACAACTTCAAAGCATCACAGACATATATTGAAAAAACTACAACAACTATATTTTTTACAATCATTGACACAAAATAATCACATACAAAACATTTACTTAAAACTAAAACAAGAAACAATATCACATGATACATGTTGTTACTATCCTCTTATATATATTCTCTAAAAAAGTTTCAAGGGATCATTGAGAAAACCCTCAGGGCAGATCTCATCATGACACACAGAACAAATTTCCAAGGATAACTTTTAGGGTAAAATATCAATAGACTAACTAGAAACATACACAGGTGGCACCAGCAATAGAAGAGAAAGACAACATACTCAAGGTGGAATTAGCAAGGAGATAAAGAGGACGAAACCAACAAAAAAATGAGGAGGGTGACACCAGCAAGTAGAACCAGAATCCCCAAACAATAACCAAGAAGAGATCTCAAGAAAGATGGAAAAGACCAAGAAGAGGGGTTGTAGCCACATAATTAAATAATTAAATAAGTCAAGAGAAGGAATCCAAATTCAAGGAAGCTAGCTTTATTTAGGAAAAAACAAAGAACAAAACAAAAAACCCACACAACAATTAAGGGGGGCATAACTCAAGCAAGGGTGGTTTCAACACAAAGTCAACAATTAAATTCTTCCAAAGTCAAGGAGGCTAACTCTCTTTAGGTAAAGCACAAAACCAAAAACCCACACAACAATTAAAGGGAGCGTAAGTCAAGCAAGGGTGATTTCAATACAAAGTCAACAATTAAGTTCTCCTTTAATGGAAAAATGTCCACATGATTCTCATGATATTTACTTATAAGATTTTATCATCCTAGCATACAAGGAAGATCAATAATGTGATCATGCTCTTATTAACTACTCCTAGGTCTCATGGACCATCCCAGGAGAGAAAAAAATCACACATTATCTCAACTTGGTACTTAACCAAAAACAAAATAAACCAAAAAACCAAAGGAAGATCAATAATGTGATCATGCTCTTCTTTGGATGTTATTTAGTTTATACATCTGTTGTTCTTCAGTAATGGGACAAGCTTGAATTCAAACCCATCCCTATATATGGAAAAGTCCAAATTCAGCCCTATCATCCCCGATAAACATATTATACCTCTACTTGTCTATGTCTGATATGGTCTAGGTGTTGTTGTGTATTTGTTTTTACTCTATTGTGTATGCATCCTATTGTGTTCATAAATTATTAATTTATAAGAGGTTCGAGCCTGTCCCTATACATGGACAGGGCCATATTCATCCCTCTCTATCTATAGGGAGAGGCCGGAATTCGAGCCTCTCCATGTACGTGGTCAGGGCCAAAAATTTCCATATCCATGTCTAAGGACAGGCCTGAAAACGAGCATGTCCATGTACATGGACAAGGCCGAATTTGGCCATGTCATCCCATCCGATAAACATATGATACCTCTACTTCTCTATAGTATATGGTCTAGGCATTGTTGTGTTTGTGTTTTTACTCTATTGTGTCTGCATCTTATTGTGTTCATAAATTATTAATTTATAGGAGGTTCGGGTCTGTCCCTGTACAAGGATAGGCCCGAATTTACAAGTTATGGGGGTTAAAGAAGGACGTTGAACCACCTATCAGTAGGTTGCACCTCTCTTTTCTCAGCATCTCATGGGTTTGTGAGGGTCATCCCTCTCTTATCAGCAGACTGTGGGTTTGGAACTGGTAACTTTCTTTTCTCAACCACAAATTCACCATTTCAACTCCGGATTTAAAATATAGAGAGGTTGGATTCAACATGTAGAATGGAAGGACCTTTGCATGCCAAGGAAAATGCCTAAATCATCATATTCTAAAAGAGAAGGGACATTGTTATGCATTGTCACATTGCAAATTTGTTGGTTGGATTAACAACAATTAGTATTTCAGACTATGAAGCTGCTAGGAGGATCTTTCTCATGTTATACATTGAAAATAACACGCATATAACCTTCGTCTTGGGTGCCATAACAACCATATAATGATATATAAAGATTGTCTGCAAACTGTTTGAGATTGTTAATGAATGAAATAACTCATAACTATGTATCAGTTTAGATATCATTGTTTGTACACAAGCCTCACAAGTGTGTTTACAAGCTGTCTAAAAAGGGACCATTCCAACACATTTCTTGTTGCATATTCTTGGACACCTACAACAAGGGTATTACAAGTCAGCAATAAATTATAGATTAGTTTGTGTTTGTTGAGTTTTACTTCCATTGTAACAGATTTAACAGGTCTATCATCAATTCCAATGAATGTATTTGTTGTTGTTATATCAGTTGGCATGAGATAGCAATTTTTTCTATTATACGTATTTCTATCTCTTGATATTAAATGCAGTAAAATCTTTTTGTGCCAAATTCATGTGGACAAGTATTAAATAGTGAAATATTTGTTTATTAAATGATTCAGTCATGTCCCTGTACATGGACAAGGCCGAATATGGCCTTGTCCATGTATAGGGACAGTCCCGAATTCGGGCCTATGTCTGTACATGGATAAGGTCAGGCCCTGTCAAGGACGTTATGGCATGTAGAATATGGTCAAGTGTAATTATATCATTAAGCCACTCCATCACTAATTTTGTAAACATGTCTAGTACAACCTTTCAATGGGCTTATCTATGCTTATTATTATATATGTTGAGGCCAAGGTGAATAACAATCTTGAAATGGTTAGTTGGTCATGTCAATTTGATCTCTAGGTAAAGATCTAGAAGTTGACTAAGTAGCATCCTAGCTAGTTATAATTCCACTAGGTCAATATATAAATCCTACAACAACACTAGTAGAAGATAGAATTCCTAGGAATTCTATATATATGTATATATATATTAGACTGATTCCACTGTGAACATGATGAGTACTATTAGTTATAGCTAGTATTGACACAATAGCATCACATTCTTCTTTGGATAAAGGTAATCACATAACTAACACCGTATGCATACTTACAGTTGTTGGAACCATTACATGATGGGTAACTATGAAGTAAGCTCTACTTTAAGCTCGATATCTACATGTTACTACTTATACCATATGTAATAGCATAGAATAATCAATACTCTTAATGTAATTAAGACAAATCTAGTGTTCATTAAACTATTAGTAATACGAGATCACTACTACTATTATGATCACCCATCCATCACATAGAGCTAGTGTATTAGTACTACTTATGATAGTGATTAGCTTATTACACACATTGTATAGGCTGAGTTCCATCGATTTCCATTACTTGGATATGGATTAGTACAACACTAACTATGAGTACAACTTACTGATATGAGTCTAATGTATCTGATTATGAATTATTGATTACACTGGTTTGAATCTCTCATTGTGTAGTATCAAGTGATATTTCTTCCCATTAATTCCATAACATTCCATACTATGAATCTCATCATGGTACTAGAACAATGATCACTATAAGGAAGTAAGTCCATTGAATAAGGATACTACTAACCTCTTCCCTATTTTTCCAATTATAGTTAAAGGTTGTTGTATGAGCTATAACATAGGGAATAGAAGCAAATGACATGCCTGTTAACTACAAAAGGAAGTATATAATAAGAGCTAAAGGCAATAGCTTAACTTGTAATACAAGGGGAATAGAGTCATTCCATTACTATGATATTAGTAATACAGGAACAACGTAGCTTAAGGTTCAACAAAGTGATATCCTGTTACCTATTTACCATAAACAATACGTGTTGTGATATTAATCTTATCTTGTATTAACTACATGGGATATCTAGGTACACTGATTAGCAATAGACATACTTACCATAATCAGATGCATGTTATCATTAAATAGAGTATTACTAAAAAGAAATGGCACTAAGTATCAGCACATGTATTACACTTGTATATGATTCCAATGCTTGTGTCATAAGCTATTACCCTTATTTTCACCTATCACCATTATCGAGTAGTGTGTATATTCCCCTTATTTCCCTAATCAACATTGTGGAATAATGATAAGTAGTAAGTGTTCATTACATATAGCTTAGGTATTACTTCAATATCATCCTGGTTATTGTATACAATAAGTGTTACTTAGTGTTATATATGGTTTATATGTAAGTTCAATCTCAAACCTATGATACTAGCTCTATGGGTATAATCAATATGGATCCATATATTATGCATATTACTTAGTTGTATCAATACAATTAAACATGTTATCTCAAAAATAGAGGCTCTATCTAAGCTATTCACATACATCACATGTGTTCACTTTCAATACTATGATTCCAGTCAAAGTTGATCGACACTAATATAAAAGTAATATGTATGTAACTATAATGTAATCCTAATAATCTTTCCCTATTTTATAGATATATGTAACGACCCTGCTTAAATAGATGTATATGATTATTAATTATAATTAATTTAATAATATAATTGTCCTAAAAGATTAGCTAA
>CBVK0100854096.1:0-21814 GCA_900067695.1 Picea abies
CCGAGATCTACACTCTTTCCCTACACGACGCTCTTCCGATCTCACCTCCTGTGTTAATCTATTAAATGACCAATCATCTGTTAAAATTTTGCAAAATATGCTAGAAATATGTAACTCAGAGGTAGAGTGGAAATTAGAATAGAAAACAGTCAATCGCCTGCATACAAGAAGGAGGACAAGTAGGGAATTCAGATTAAATGCTAACATCGAAGATTTCAATATGGGGGACATCATATTGGATTTAGGCTCTGAGGTGAATGTGCTACCCAATAAGACATGACAATGTATGGGAGATCCCACACTAGGATATTCACCTGCTCATTTGAAACTAGCAAATAAACACATAGTTCTACCAATTGGAAGGCTAAAGGGTGTGATAGTAGATCTGGATGGAGTGTGCACCAAGGCAAACTTCAAGGTAATAGAAATAGTGGATGGCACAACACCTTACCCAACATTTCTTGGATTGGATTGGGCGTTCAACAATCATGCCATAATCAATTTGAAGACGAGGAAGATGGCATTTGATTCCAGAGAATATAGAGTCATTTTTCTACTAGACCCATCAGAAGGAGAAAGGTTTGTAGAAACCACTTGCTTAGACCTGGAGGAAATTAACGAGCTTTACAGAACCACCGAGTGGGAAGAAGACTATGTGAATCCAACTACAAATGGGGTACTCAGATGGAGAAGTATCACATCATGCGCATCAGACTCATATAGAGGGTTGGAAAATTGGCAGTAGAGATTACATGAAGTCTCCACAAGAATATGCGCAAGAATAGACCGCACAATACAATGGATAGGTACATAGATAAGAGAACCTCCTAGATTTCATGGGGTGAATGACTTGGAAGAATTCCTAACATGATATGAATATGCAATGTTACAAAATCATGGGCTCTTAGCTCTAGACATAACACTCAAGGAAACACCTGCAATATGGTGGGGTGTGCACAAGGAGACCGTGAAAGACTAGTACCAATGCAAACGATTACTGTGTATTAGGTTTGACGTAGAGTAGAAGAGAAGAATGATGCAAAGATATGATGGACATGGGTCACCTTTGGAACACTTGGAGAAGTGCAGAACATTATGGATGATAACACCACCATAGGAATGGCCTCATTACTTTATTCATACACTAGAAGGAATCCCAACAAATGGGTATGTAGACTAGGAATTGCACAGAGGAACTATAGAATGGACAATGATACAAAAAAACTTTACAGTCACTTTATCATTTGAACATGAGAACCCCAACATAAACTTAGCACTCAAACATATTAGAGGGGTGATATTCAGTAAGGAACCAGAAGTTGAACTTATGACAACAGATCAACAACAGAACAGACAAACAATGAAAGAATTGTTGTCATGCTACCATGTGCAGGAAGAAGCACCAGATGAAGATGACCTGTGCAACATTCATATATTAGAAGTTTAAGATGAAAGAGAGGTGGAAGGTCCACCTCTAGAATCAAAAGTGTTTGTTGCACCGATCAAGGTGAAGAAAGTTAATATTGGGACAACCGAGAATCCCAAAATGGCCAGCATTGGAGACTACTAGGATGAGAAAACAATAGAAAGCATAACAGAGTTACTACACGAGTATAGTGACCTGTTCCCAACAACCTTTACAGAAATGAAAGGCATGGCAAGAGAGCTCAAAGAGATGAAGATACCTCTCAAATCGGAGGCTAGATTATTCATACAACGACCATATAGAATGAACCCAATATATAAGAAGGAAGTAAAAGAAAAAATAGACAGGATGTTGGAGGCCAGAATCATAGAACCAATGGAGGGGTCTAAGTGGGTCAGACCTATGGTAGTTCAGGAGAAGAAGTAGGGAGGGATAAGGATATGTGTCGACTTGAGGAAGTTGAATGATGCTTTCCTTCATGATCATTTCTCTACCCCTTTCACAGATGAGGTATTAGAGAATGTAGGAGGCTAGGAATCATACTCATTCATAGATGGATTCTCAGATTACCATCAAATCAAGATAGCCCCAAAATATAGGTACAAGAACAATTTTTCCAAAGAATGGGGATCTTACTAGTACACAGTCATGCCTTTTGGGTTGAAGAATGCACCATATATATTCTCAAGAGTAGTCATAGCTGCTTTCAAAGAATTCATCCATCAATTTTTAGAAGTATACCTACATGATTGGACATTATATAGTCTATTGAAGGACCATGTATAGGTGTTAAGGATGATGTTAAAAAGATGCAGGCAATGTCAAATATCTCTAAATATCAAGAAGTGAATCTTTGGAACACCTTTTGGGATATTATTGGGCCATATAGTATGAAAACAAGGATTGCTAGTAGATCTTACCAAGATTGCAGTGATTGTTAATCTTCCACCACCAAAATCAATACGTCAATTGAGAGAAACATTGGGACACACATGCTACTACAGGAAATTCATAAAAGGGTATGTGCAGATCATTATGCCTATGGAGAAACTGTTGAGGAAAGATAGCAAATTTCAGTGGAATGAGGACTGTCGGCGAGGACTGGACACTCTAAAAGAGAAGATGGTAAAAACACTGATACTTATATTCCCATATTGGGAAAAGACATTTCATTTTCATGTAGATGCATCAACTATAGCACTCATATCTATTCTAGCACAACCAGGAACAAGGGAATTGGACAATCCTATAGCATTTGCTAGCAGAAAACTTTCTGAGTCAGAGCATAATTACAATACCACAGAAAGAGAAGGCCTAGCTATGGTTTATGCACTCCAGAAGTTCAAAAATTACTTATTGGGTAAACATTTCAAGATGTTTACAGATCATTCAACCCTCAAATACTTAGTCAATAAGCCAGTGTTGGGGGGGAGGACTTGTAGGTGGTTACTGTTGTTCTGAGAATTTGATTTTGAAGTAATAGTTAGGCAAGTGAATTTCAATGCAAGACATGATCACCTATCAAGGATCACTAATGGAGAGGAACCTATGAACTTAGAGGACAACTTCCCTAATGCACAACTATTTTCAATCCAAGTAGTTGATGAATATTTTGCTGACATCATTCAATACTCGAGAACAGGGACCGCGCCATAAGAATTCAACACTGCGCAAAAGAAAAATATGGTAGCATGAGCTACAAATTATCAATTGATTGCAGGACACTTATATAAGATGGGTGCAGATAGCATCTTGAGAAGATGTGTACTAGAACATGAAAGACCTAGGATTTTAGCAGAGGCCCATGAGGGAATATAAGGAGGAAATTATGTAGGGAAAGCTACCGTGCATACGGTATTGTGCATAGTACTATGGTGGCCGACCGTTCACAGAGACACAAAGGACTATTGCCAGATATGTGATGTATGTCAGAGGGTTGGTAAACCTAATATATGGGACGCGATGCCCCTAAGACCACAAGTAACCTTGTAGGTATTTGAAAAATGGGAAATAGGCTTTGTGGGACCAAAAAAGAGGTCGGGAGCAAGGTATATCATTACTGCGACAGAGTATCTGACAAGATGGGCCGAAGAAGCACCAGTAAAAGATTGCAACGCAGAGAAAACAATGCACTTCTTGTTTAAGCAAGTGATCACTATATTTGGATGCCCAAGAATTTTGATGAGTGACCAAGGCACTCACTTAATTAACAATACTATTAGGGCTATGACTGAGGATTTTGAAGTCTATCATCAAAAGATTACACCATATCACCCTCAAGCAAATGGAACAGTGGAAGCCTTTAATAAGATCCTAAAGAATGCTCTGACAAAGATTTGTAACGTCAATAGGGATGATTGGGACTTGCAAATACCAGAAGTACTATGGGAATGCAACATTACATGCAAAAAGTTGACAGGACAGACACCATCTAGGCTGGTATATGGACAAGAAGCAGTGGTGCCATTAGAATTTTTGGTACCTAGCTTGTGCGTAGTAGCAATCACCAACACGACAGAATGTGGTGCAATTCAAGAAAGGCTAAGTCAGTTGCTGGAGATGGAAGAAGATATAATCTTAGCAGGATTTCACCAAGAAGTATAGAAAACAAGGGACAAAGCCTGGCATGATAGATACATTAAAAGGAAGAGTTTCAAGGAGGGACCTAGTCTTGGTGTATGACAGTAAATTTCTTCAACACCTAGGAAAATTCAGAATACACTGGTTTGGACCATATGAAGTAAAGACTGTCACAGAGGGAGGAGTTGTACAGTTGAAGGATATAAGAGGCACATAAATCAAAGGAATGATCAATGTTTGTCGACTGAAAATGTACAGGGATAGTCGACCTCCTATCACTTTGGAAGTTACCGCGCAGTAGGTAAAAAAAAAAAAAGAGTTAGCGCGACAAAGAAGGAGTTAGCGTGACGAAAAGAGCAAAGTCCGTGCACAACACAAGACTGACACACTGCGCACCAAGGAATGGTGAGATAGCACAAAGCTGTCATGCACTAACAAATCCCATTGCATTGGAAAAAGGACCAACAGTCAGAAAAATGGTGGACTATAGCAAAAAGACGCCAACTACCGGTGTCTATCTAATTCAATGCCAAGTACTCTCGAAGCGTTGTTGCATTAATCGCGCCAACTGGCAGCCTCGATCAAATTGAATGACAAGAACTTTCGAAGCAACTTCGCATTAATCGCACAAAATGACAGCATCAAGGAAAATGAATTTCACATATGCGGGAAGCGCCATTTCATTTAAACCACTACTCGGGTAGCTTCTTCGAGAAGCTTCACGACACTTTCTATATAAGGAAGTCACGCGGGCAACATAACACTTATTGTGAAATTGTGGAACCATGGAGCGATAAAGTATACAGAGAGGAGAGCGATTTAGCAAGAGAAATAGAGCGAACCAGTTCGACATAAACCAACCTTAACCACCATGGCACCACCCAAGTTCTGTGCATCGAGCCAGGCCTACAGGAAACCTCGAAGCCATCATAGAGCACCACAACAACCACGGGGAATGGAATAGTAACCCACAAAGGTTGTGGAATTCGTCAACTTGGATGACATTCCCTCACCTCACATGGAACCAACGAGCCCCACACATGTGGTGGAGGAATGGAGGAATCCCAACCAACAACAATGGTTGGCATGGACGTAGAAATGCAGGAAATTGGACAGGGCTAGCAGGTCGAGGATGTAAGTAATACTTCACGCCTTGAACACATTGAAGGGACCCAGAGGGTAAATGGGACAACCCCAAAACATACAGAAGCAGTCGCGCTAGGACAATCACACACAACAGATCCTGAGCAACAGAAGCAAGGGCTAATAGAATATGTTACCGACTGACCAGAATCTTATGGCGATGAGGGAACAATGGAGGCTAGAACCTCAAGAAAACCACCACAATGAAAGGGAAAACAACCCATGGCAAGGTCACCACGCAGACATGATGCAACAATCATAGTCCTATTGTGCATTCCTTAAGGGGTGCAAGCCATGCCTAACCTTCTGGGGTGTGTGGAAAGACTGTGCTACTCAGACCACGACGTGGCCGACGTAGAAAAGTTCCTAGAGTTTGCAAGGAAGGTTTACCTGGATAGTGTAGGAACAGGGTCCTTCAGGGATCCCATTTTACAACCAAAGCAGTGGGCAACCAGATTGGCCAACACCGAAATTCTCAGCCTATTGGATATTCTGCATTTTGGAAGGGGTCGGGACGAAAACAATTGCGTCGAGCAATTGATGGAATTCACCCATGGAGGTTACCTATGGTTGGAAGAGCCCCTCTCTATAGACGAGGAGATCATTGATTTTATCACTGGTATGCCATCTCGAGGGGAGAATCCAGTGCAGTATCTCGACGACAAGACAAAGGAGAAGGCACTGGCGGAGGAGATGAAAAAAACATACAACATGGAGCGAGGGTTGCACAGAATCATTATCAAGAGCATCAGTGACCCAAGAACAAGGTTGGCCACCAAATCGATGGCTTGTAAACTACTTAGAAAGTGTTGTAAGGAGGAAGTCCTTGTCGAGGTCGTCACGGCTGTAGCGTAGTGCGCGGAGGGCACTATTCTTAGTTGGGCCACGTACTTTCGAAACCTGTTCCTTGACAACTGCAGAGATGTGCAAGATCTCAAAACAAAATTTCACTACTCTTGGATACTAATCCTGATCGCCTTTACAGATGGAGGGAGTTGCAGTACACATATTTTTTTGAGCAGACCATTCATTGCCGTGTAGCGTGGTACACATCACTAGGGAGCACATTAGGACCCTAAAATCAAAAGTACCAATGCAAGCACATTCACACGGTACTATAATGAGCTCCAAGAGAGCATTGCTAATAGTTGGAGAATTACTCCAGAAGTGGTTGCGCAATACCTAGACATAGCGAACTTTAAAGCAACTAGGCACATAGTATGGATCCAAGCAAGAAGGGATCCTGAGAAGTAATGGCTAAAGCTTAGATACTACATCAAAGAAGAAGACCTAGAGATGGCAATCAGGGATTGGCAAGATGACTAGAGAATACCAATCCTCACTCAAGATATGACTACAGGTACGGAGACTGATGCAGGGCAAGTTGAGACACCTGCTGGGAATAAAGTTGTGCCAAGGAAGCCAAAGCCAAGTCAAAATATGACACAACAAAAGAAGGGGGGTGTGCCAAAGAAAGGTAACCAGGCTAGACAAAAGGACACTACCCCAGCACCAAACGAAATAGAAAAAGGGGTTGCGACAACATAAGGAACCTCATTGACTGCCACCTCGCAGGAACAAGTTCAGACCAAGAGGCCTATCATCCACACTGGGGGTGCACGCAAAAAGGCCAAGGCACACAAGCAGCCACCAGAATATACAATCACCGAGGACGATGATGACCTCATGGTCGAAAGAGTCCAGGACCGTGCAACTGAGGAGTTTTAAGACGCCCAACACCAAAGAGGTTGCATTTAGGATGAGCTAGCCGACATAAAGCAGGTCCTAGAGAAAATCAGAGGCGCACAGAGGACGGACATGGGAACATAGTCATTCCCCACAACATCAGAAGAAGACACCAGGGCTGTGTCGAGCGATCATGATACAATCCAGACCATAGCGTAAGCAAGACCAACCTTCCATATTACACCCAACATGTTGCACATGGATGAGATCGTCACTAAAACAACCATGAAAGAGTTGGCACATATACAGTTGGTAATGAAGAGAATACCAACCAAGGCACTATACAAACTACAAGTTAGTGTCGCGAAGGAGGTGCAGTCGAGCGTACGAACATAAGCAACAAAGTTGCAGCAAATGAAGGAGAGAAAAGAGGAGTTGGAATTGGTGCTCGATCAGGTCAAGCTAGACACCAAATATGAGAAGGATCACGCAGACAGGCTCGAGCAAGGAGTGGATGCAACCTATAACAGGATCTTGAATAGCACGCAAATAACAGAGCCTACTACAATGCAAAAGATCGATCATATTGTGCAAACAATTCATCAATACAGGTAGGAGATTGAAACTCTCTAGGAACAACTCATTCCTACAACTCCCCCGGAGGTGAAGGAACAAAGGAAGCAGGAAGCTGCAAGATAGATGGAGGAAATGGAATGACAAGTCAGCGCAGCTGTGTACTTGTTTGAGAGAGAAACACAATTATAAACAACGCTAGAAGAAGATGAACGGGTCCAATAGTGGGACCAAGAAAAGGAGAAGATAAACACAACTATCCAGGACCTCAAGCAGAGGTAGAGAACAATGAAGATCATTGAGTGCCTCAAAGGATTGCAAGACATGAAGAAGCTGCACGTAGATCTAGTAGTTGCATAGATGAAAAAGAAGGATTCACAAGCTCAAATGGAACCTATCCAAGAGCTAGCCGCGAAGGTTATTGCGCAGGAAGAGGAGGCAAAGAAGAACATCGAGAAAAAAGAGACAGAGTGTGCATAAATGATCCGAGAGGAGATCACAATGCAAGTGTTAGATGTGCTCAAAGAAAAGGCCACGGAGACTCAAACACAAGAAAGGGAACTTTCATACAAGTTCCAGACTCTAGCAGGATATGTGGAGGAAACACGTGCAATCTAGGTGGCTCGGGATGAGCCACATGTCAATGTTGGGGGCCTGTTGGACAAAGGAGGTCCAGTTTTGGGAAAAGGCCATTTTTGGAGAGAAGAGCACGAAGAAAAAGAAACACGTGCGAGTGAAGCATGCGAGGCGTGCATGCAAGAGAGACCTAATGACATTAGGGTTAGGGTTTTTGCAGAATATGGTAATGGATTATGAGCCAAGAATATGTATAAATAGTACCTAGGAGGTCTAGGAAAGGGCCTGCCCTGCTCGACTGAAGAGTGAAGAGAGAGATGAAGGTTGTAAATCTTGTAGAAGATGCCTTATTTTTGTAAGCTAGTGAGGTAGAGAAGAGTCGAGAAACTCGGTCCCGAGGGTTAGATCGCATGCTGAGGAGCCTGGGGAGATCTAGTCAGCCTCATAAGGATCGGGAAGCCTGTTGAGATTGTAAGATCCAAGAACGTAAACGTGTGTGGCGCAACCTATTGCCGAGACATAATAAAAGAGATTGAGAGCCAAATCTTTGTGGATGTAGCCTAGGAAGGGGTGAACCACGGTAAAGCTTGTGTTACATGTCTGAATGTATCCATTATTGTTAATGATTAAATGCTAGTTGAATGAATGAAGGAACTAGTTAGATATGATATTCCACATGCATGAGTAGAGTGACTGATTAATTAACATGTTAGACTAGATAAATGAATATTACAAGGTAAAACCGCAGATCCCCCCTCATTCCCAGGCTGCAAGCATCTAAGCATTGCATCCACCCATAGAACTATCTCGGGTGAGACTGCGCAGTGCACCCTGCGTACTGCACTGCCTTTTGGTTTACCAGAAGGGCCAATATTTTTAGAGGGATTTTGTTGGGAACTTGTTAAATCTGAACCTGGGTCAACTTATGATAGTAGGGTAAGACCAAAGTAGATAAAATGGGTTAAAACCCTACAAGTAATCTAATACCAACAAATGGTTAACCAACACTTGATCAATCTTAACAAGGTCTCTAGCTTGATCTTGTTCAGGGATCTCTTTATTGAAGATGACATTCCAACTATATATGTATGGGATGCTCCAATGGAATCCACAACTTACATCCCTTGATCCCTTCCCTACAACCAATATGAATGTGCTTGACATATTATTGTCAAGATTCTCCCTTCTCTTTGGGGACATGCATGTAAGCCTCAAATCCAAAAATTCTAAGATGTGTTATAGAGGGATCTTTGCCACTTCAAGCCTCATTTAGTGTCTTACCAACCAAAATGGAGTTAGGTGATATATTATTAGCATAAATTGTTGTGTACATTACCTCAATACAAAAATTTCTCAATCCAACATCCACTCTCATGCTTCTGGCCTTCTCCAACAAGGTCCTATTCAACCTTTCAACAACTCCATATTGTTGAGGTGAATATGGACTCATATTCCGCTTTACAATTGTTGATGTTTGGACAACATCGGGAAGACATTATTCCATATATATATATGACATGATATTTATAATACAAGGTATACATATATATAATAAATAAGTAGTTATTTATTATCCAAGGGACACATCCTTGCATTGATGGTCACCATATGTTCTCTTTATATGGAACTCTCATCATTGTAATAATATATCAATATATCGTAATCATTTTGTCTTAGCATTTTCTATTGTACTTGTGTCTTTGTGCATGGTTATTCTTCTTGTGATCTCGGTTATTACTGTTGCTATTGTTCATGGTTTATGCTTCAGTTTATGTAAATTTGTAAAGAAACTGAATGTAATTGAACAACATTAAACTCCAACATGGTATCAGAGAAATGTTATTGAAATAATACTATTGCACATTCTTTGACCTTCTATAGAAGCTCGTCGTACCTTTCCTACAATTAACTATTTTGTTGCAGCTGCAACTTGGGTTAAGGTTTCTACACTTTTCCAGCAACCATGGTGAACCGTATTTTGGTGGAAGATAGGATTGATGGAACAACCAACTTCATTTCTTGGGAATATATATTACTCATCACTGTAGAAGAGAGTGACATAATGAAGTACGTTGAAGAAGTTGTACCAGAATCAGCTGATGATGCAAAAAAGTCTCAATGAAAGAAGAACGATGAAAAATCTAGAAAGATCATCATATATTCTGTGAGAGACCATTTAATCCCTCACATCTCCAACTTGAATACAACTAAGTATATGTATGACACCTTGAAGAATTTGTTTGAGAGAAACAACACCAACAAAGCACTTGCCTTGAGACACTAACTTCAGAATCTCAAGATGACAAAGTCAGATACAATTGCCACCTTCTTCATGAAGATTTCAAAGATCAAAGATCAGTTGGGTGCTATTGGTGGAATCATCTCTGACAGAGAAATTGTCATGATTACCCTTAATGGTCTTCCAAGCCATTGGGAGACATTCATTCAAAGTATCATTGGGCGATCTAAATTTCCCATGTTTGATCGTTTATGGGCATAATGTACTCAAGAGGAGATCAGACTTGCAACTAGAGGCATGCAATGTTCCCATCATGATGACAATCAAGCCCTTGATACTCATGCAAGGAAAGGAAAAGGAAAAACAAGAGGTTTCAACAAAACATTTAAGGGAAGGAAGTCAACACTAGCTTCAGAACACAAAAAGAAGGACATGTCAAAGATTCAATGTTTCATATGTGACAAGTATGGCCACTATGCGAAAATTTGTCCTACATTGAAGAAAGGAAAGAATCATGCTTTCAATGCTAATGTTGATTCAAAACCACCTTAGAGGAAGTCAAGGAATGAAAGCATGGATGATGAAGAGTTCTTCTTCATTTCAACCCTCTCAGGTATGGTTCCTACTAGTAATGATATTTGGTTGATTGACTGTGGTGCTTCCAGACACATGATTGGATGCAGAGAGAACCTTGCATATCTAGTAGAGAAAAAAACTCGTTTTCATTTTGTACTTGGTGATGATGCTAGATATACTATGAAGGGAGTTGGATCCAATTCCTTACAATTGAATTCTGGCACCCCACTCCATTTGAGTGATGTATTATTTGTACCTGGGATGAGAAGGAATCTTATCTCTATTTCAACCTTAGAGAACAAAGGCTACAAGGGTGATTTCTATGATGGAAGGGTTCTTGCATGGAACAAGAGATCTAGGATGGATTATGCTCGAGTGATTGGTGTTCGAGAGGGAATATTGTACAGATTGATTGTTTGACCAGTTCATTCCTTGATACATGATTCTATCAGTTTGAGCGAACTATGGCATAGGAAACTTGCTCATTTACATTATAGACCTGTTCTCGCTTTGGGGAATATGGTGACATGACTTCCAAAGATCCATGTTGAACACGATGGAATTTGCATAGGTTGTGCTCTTCGAAAGAATGCCAAGGGGTCCTTTCCGAGAAGTGATAACATATCCAAGGGGATCTTAGACTTGGTTCATACAGATTTATGTGGATCCATGACAATTTCTTCCTTGAGTGGATACCTATACTATGTGATCTTCATTAATGACCACTCTCGGAAGACTTGGATTTACTTCTTGAAGACCAAGGATGGATTCCTTGCCATATTTCAGGAGTACAAAGCACAGGTTGAAAACCTAACCGAAAATAAGATCAAAGTGTTGAGATTAGATAATGGAGGAGAATACACCTCCTAGGATTTCAGTGATTTATGCATTGAGGCAAGGATCAAGAGGGATTACATTGTTCCTTACAACCCTCAACAAAATGGGGTCCCAGAGAGGAAGAACATATCTATTGTTGAGGAAGTCAAGGAAATTATTCATGGTCAACATTTACCTATGTTTCTATGGGCATAAGCATCCATTACTGCAGTGTATGTTTAGAACAAAAGTCCTCATAAAACTTTGAGGAACATGACTCCTGAGGAGGCCTTCACTGGAGTGAAGCATGAGGTTGGACACTACAGGATATTTGGGTGTCCAATATACATTCATGTACCCAAGGATAAAAGGACCAAGCTAGACCCTTGTGGCATAATGGGTACATTTGTGGGGTACAATGAGTCTTTGAAGGCATACCAGATATACATCCCTGGTCAGAGAAAGATTGAGGTGAGTAGAGATGTTACCTTTGAGGAGGAGTTAGCCTTCAGGAGATCTAGAGGATCTCACATGGAGATTGATAGTGGGAGATAGGAAGAGATGGTGACTTATCCCCCTCACCCTCCATCATTTCAGAGGGAGACAGTTGAGCCTATTGATCTAATTGATCTTGTTGATCTTGTAGCTCTAGTTGATGTTCCCAAAGATATTGCAGTAGGTCAGAAGAGACCTACATGGGCTTGTCAGACTCTACAGGAGGCATAAGGACTCCTCGTGGTACCTTCTGAGAGAGCAAGAGACCTAAAATATATTTGTGCTATTCCACAAATATGAGCCACATCATTGATTCTGATCCTTCATGTTATGAGAAGGCATCTAGTCAACTACTATGGAGAGATTCCATGATGGAGGAGTATCCGTTCATCATGAAGAATGATGTGTGGGATATTGTTCTGATACCTGAGGGGAAGTTTGTAGTGACTTTCAAGTGGATCTATAAGATCAAACACACAACTGACGGGAGCTTCAAGAATCACAAAGAAATATTTGTTGTTAGAGGATTCTCTCAGGGAATAGATTATGAGGAGACATTTTCTCCTCTTGCTTGATACACTTCTATCCATACGAGTATTTCCCTTGCAACATCCATGGGTTGTAGACTACATCAGATGGATGTGAATACGACCTTTCTCAATGGAGATATTGAGGAAGAAGTATACATTAAGCAACCATATGGTTTCGTGATACATGAGAAGGAATCTCATGTGTGCAGGTTGAAGAAGGCCTTGTATGGACTCAAGCAGACACCTTGATCTTGGTATGTGAGGATTGATGGACACCTGATGAGTTTGGGATTCAGAAAAAGTGTTGTTGATCCCAACCTGTACTACAAGAATATTAATGGTGAGTCCCTGATTTTGGTCCTCTACGTTGATGATTTATTCCTCACCGGTACAAAGAGCCTTAATGTTGAATGCAAGTACGTGTTGGCCTTTGAGTTTGAGATGAAGGACCTTGGTATGATGCACTACTTCTTGGGACTAGAGGTGTGGCATAGAACTGATGAGATCTTCCTGAGTCAGGGGAAGTACACAATTGAGATATTGAAGAAGTTTGGGATGTTGAACTGTAAGCCCATGGCTACACCAATGGTGACGAATTTGAAGAAACTAAGTGTGTCTTATTTTGATTCCGACAAGATTGATATGACCCTGTATAGACAACTGATTGGATCATTGATGTATCTGGTTAACACCAAATCAGATATTTTCTAAGTAGTGAGTGCACTTAGCCACTTTATGAGTCAGTCGAGACAGACAAACTAGATTGCTACAAATCATGTGTTGAGATACCTGCAAGGCATAGTTGGACATGGTCTAAGATATACTTCCAGTATTGACATGAGATTTTAGGGATATACTGACTCCGATTGGGAAGGAAACGTAGTGGACAGGAAGAGCACCTCAGGGTGTTGCTTCACTTTGGGATCTGCCATGGTTTTTTGGTGTAGCAGGAAACAAACTTCTGTGGATTTGAGCACTGCAAAATCATAGTACATTGCATTGAGTATGGAAGTTCGTGAAGCAGTGTGGCTTTGCAAGCTCCTTGCTGATTTATTTGGACATGTATTGGATTCCACAATTGTTCATTGTGATAACCAGAGCTGTGTGAATCTCTCAGAGAATCCATTGTTTCATGACAAATCAAAACACATTGAGTTCAAGTACCATTACATCCGAGACATGGTGCAGAGGAAGGCAACATTGGTGCAATAGCTTCCTATAGATGAAAGGTTGTTGATTTTCTTACCAAACCCCTTACCAGGATGAAGTTCGAGTACTTCTGTAACAGACTTGGCATGGTAGATAATTCCTCCCTCGCTGAGAGGGAGTGTTGAAGTTTGCAACTTCCCAAGACATTCTCCAGATCGTACTCCTCTCTAAACGACTTGAGTTGATTTGTGAGGACACTTATCTGAGAGGGATAAGTGGGTTTGGACTTATACCCCAATGTCCCTTGTGGAGAGCACATGAGGACACATCAAGGGAGTTGGCCTTAACGTCAAACACTATGGGGAGTTTACCCTAGTGTTTCTAGAGGGAGTAGCCTCTAGAAGTCCGCATGGGAGTGCCATGTGTGACATACATTCTCCATACTTTACTCCTCTGTGAATGAGTTGAGTTGATATGTGAGGACACTTATCCAAGAGGGATAAGTGGGTTTGGGATTATATCCCAACGTCCCTTGTGGAGAGTACATGAGGACATGTTATCCCCGATTTCTAGGGATAACTAGGAGATCATGTCTCGAGGCCCACAGGTCCTAGACATGGAGTACCGAGAGCAGGATTGACCTGAGCATGGCCCTGGAGGGCCCATCTTTCTTCTTCTTCATTAGACCTGTCCTGTCAGCAGCAACAACATCCATCACCATCGGCTTGAGCTTGCATCAGAGAGGACTCTTGCTCCATGAGGTAATTGGTCCAGATATCATGGTATGTGTCATGTTTGATCATTATAACTTTTAGATATATGCATCAGGTTCCTTACATTTCTGACAAATGCTTGGATCTTACACTAACCCACTTGACCATGGTTGGGGGGATAAACGGGGTGTCCTAGCAAGCTTGTATCCATAGGTTTTGGTTAGCCATTAGGGGGGATTTTGAAGAGCCATCGTCCACTCCCACCATATTATCATTTTTTCATCTTATCTCCCATTCATCTATCCCATTCCCCTGGTCCGGGCATTAGGATGACCTATTTGAGGGGTTACACTTTATCCTGTGGGAAGAAGGGGCTAAAGGCCCAGGAGATAAAAGCAACTGGTAAAAGATAAAAGCCATAGGAAATAAAACCTAGAGATGCCTCGCCCAGGGATCCCCGAGAAGGCAATAAAAGGCCTCTTGATAAGAAACAAAAGGGACCCGAAGAAAAATAATAAAACAAGACCTAGCCAAGAGGATGGGGCGTCTCATCATGAGCTGCCCCATTATGTTCATAGGTATCTAGTAGTATGACATTGCAATTATCTGGTCACTGCGCCAGGGAAATGACCCTTGGTTGAATGGCCAAGGGAAAGGGGGTCTCATCACGAGCCAACCTTATCATCTTTGCGAAAATACTCATGGGTAACACTGTCAGCTCTGGTCACCACGCCAAGGCAGTGTCCTCTGGTTAGACCTCGAAGCAAAAAGAAAGAATAAAGGCAATAAAGGGCTTGGAAAAAACTGCATCCATGACAGGTACAACTCGCCTCCTACAAAGGCACCCACAGATAATACCCACCCCTGATTCTCACTGTGTCTGGACATCCTTAGACCACACCACCTCGTGTTACATGGCTTGGATGATATCCTTTGGGAACTTTCCTTTTCTTATGGATGCTAGCCCAACAAGGCACTTTGTATTTTCTTCGGCTTTGTATAGTAGGTTAGTGTAATGTCTTTGAGCTATTAGATGATATGCTAGGGGTCTTGTGCATGCATTTGATAAAATTAGTGATGAAATATAATTGACATTGCTATGATCCCGAGGACTAATGAGCCCATGGAGGGCAAAGTTTTTGATGTGTAGGACCATACCTGACGGACAGGTACTAGGTGGACTGGTACACATGGGGAGATGATCAGTTTGGACCTCCATGAGGTTGAAGAGCCCATTAGATGGTTGTTGGTACCTCATCAGGGGTGGAGACAGGGTAATGATTGATCGAGCCTTTGCACGAGAGAAGAAGGAAGACGTTTTCATCCAGGATGCCTTGGCTGAGTCCAGCCCTAGGGGGTTGACCCACTGCAGGTGGAACGTGTCCCTCTGTAGACCAGGACATCCTCCAGAGAGCCTTGACATCACCTCTAGCGTATGGTACCTTGACAGAGTAGTTTGGCACGTGTGGCAGAGTTTGGAGGCCCAAAGAAGGCCAACGTTTGCTTTCTGGTGCTGAGTTTTGCCCTGAAAAGGGCTAACGTCTCCCTCAGATGGGCTAGACGTCCTTCTTATTGCTCATTTAGGCTTTTATTTAGCAGTTAAATGTAAAAACAATATGATTTTAGTAGTCATCCTTGTCGGTTGTTTTTATGACCTAATTTTTAAATTAAAGGTCATTGGATGATATAAATTGGGGATGTTTCCCTCATTTAAAAAAAAACACAACTCACTCTCTTGTGAGATCTGATTTCTTGTGCCCTACTAGGGTAATTTTGGTGTTTAAGTGAGGCACACTTGCTTTTGGAGGATTTTTCTTGGCATTTATGGCATTTCTCTCAAGGAAGGTTTACAACTAGGGTTTGCTTGTGCTTTCTTCATGACATGTAAGTGAATTTTCATGCAAAACTTCTTAAATGAATGGTTGTAGGTATAATTTCTTACATTTTCTTATTGTATTGTTGATTTAAAACCCTAGGTAGCAAGCACACAAGTAGGTCATTGTTACATGTCCCCTTGTTGAGAAATATTTTTCAGCCATTGGAGAAAAGAGATAGAGCCTAGCCGTTGATACACTTATTTTCTTTCTTCTGAGCTAGCGTTGAAGTCTATAAGTTGAAAAGAGGAGACGCCCTAGGCCTAGATTGCCTACACCTAGGGTTTCACCTTCTAGGGTTTGAAACTTGTCATTGCAACACTTTCTCCCTTAGATTTATGCTTTAAGCTAGCCTTTTTTCCAAGTCAATTTAGAGAAGGAGGAAAGAGCACGAGTCCTTGCTTAAGAAACATCGGAGTGAGCCTCTTTCCCCTAGGGTTTTGATTCTAGGGCCCTGCCTTTGCAGCACCATAGAACCCTACCTTCTAGTCTCTAAGTTATCATCCTCCCGAGACCTTGTGCCCTCATTTTTGACTCCATATACCCTAAGGAACTGATTTGATCTCCAACGTTGAAGCTTTAGTGTACAAACAACTTCTTAAAATCCTAAATCTTGAAACCCTAACTAACTAACCCTAACCCTAACCTATGCTAACGTCATAGTTGGTTATTTATGATGCAGCTACCTTTTGACTTTTATAAGCAATTGAGTGATGATCTAAAGCATTTATTGATTGATGTGTTGGTTGAAATATATTGTTGGCTTTGACATCTTGGTAGATATTGAAGAATTGATAATTTTTCATAAGCTAATTAACAAAACATTGACTTCATCTTGTATCTATTGCATTGCTTATTGAATAAAATCAGATAGTTAAAGAAGTACTAACCCTTTGAGTTATAGCCTGCAAATATATATATATATATATTGTGTTTCTATTGTCTTGTTCCAAGCAGGTGTTTTCAACAGGGCATACACTTCTTTTATTGGCTGATTTGCCGGACTATCTGACACTGGTGGTAACCTGTGAGGAGGGAACTCTTAAAACTTGACCTTGTATCTTCTGCCTCTTCAAACCCCAGGTTACCGGGGACGTCTCACCTGGGCTAACCTCCCTAAACAGAAAGAACCTCCCCATTGAGGTGACATTGGGTGGGGCAGGTTCCTGTTGCACCAGTTTGTCCTCTATCCTTTAGCTTGTGACCTAAACTACAAACTGTGCGACAACATTTTGGCGCCGTTGCCGGGGAACACTGAGTCAATCTTCCTCAATGACAAATCTTTTGGTAAGCCTTGCCTCAAAGACCTTTCTCTTACAAACTTACCTGGCGACTCCACTAGGCTTTTATTCCCCCTTTCTTTGGTAGTTTCAGGAAAACTATCTGGCGACTCCACTAATATTTCTTAGGGTGCCACATTACTTTCTGTGATATTTTCGAGTTATGGGATCATGGCACACTGGGAACAAATGTATCCGAGTATTGATTTCAGAAGTTTTCAAGGATACCCAAATTACTTTGATACAAAATGGCTAGACAACTCTCCAACGTTTTTGGGCCTCCCAGCTCCTCACATAGTAAATTTTTTGGAGTATTTGAGCGAGATAAAGTTGGGAGGAGAGGATGCTCTTATAAAGTTGTTCTTACTCACTCTGCCATCCTACTTACAAAATCGTTTTAAGAGTTGTTGCAAGGACAGGGGTATATCATCTTTCATACACCTCATCAGTAGGTTTATAGACCTTACTAAGCCAGATTGCCAAACGTATGAAGATGTCCTTCAAAACCTCATGGTAACCTTACACCACAAAGGATTCACCACTGAGATTGTAGAATATCTCAGGAGAGCTTATCATGATCAATACCAATAATCTTCTGATATAAGAGATGAGGTTTATGAAGACCATTTTCAACCCCTTGAAGAGGAGCGAGACCTCTCCCATAATCCAATAGAATGCAACGAAGATATAACCAGAAACGTGAATTATGAGGATGAAGCACCAATAATCACTCCTCAGTCTGATGAAGTTCTCCAAGATCCTGTCCCTCCTGCACAAGATGAAGAGAATGAGGTAAGTCATTTTCATTCTTTTGATGATACCTTGTTCTATGACTCAGAAAATGAAGAAGGAATGGAACCCTTGGACAAGCTATATCCCCTACATCTCAAGACTGAAGATGTAGAGGTAGATCTTCCACCTGATGAAGCTATCCAAATACTTGAAGCTCTTGCACAGGAAGGAGTAAGCGAGGTAAATTACTTCCCCTTCCAAGTTTTTAGTGGTTCTTTACCTTATGACACAAAGAGTACATAAGTATTGGATGTTTTGACTCCTCCATGTTATGATACTGATACTGATATAGTTGATTTCGACAAGTTCATACATGCTGGGAGACGTAGATGGGATGCATTTAGTTATGATACGGATCCCATCTATGACATAAAAAGTCATCTTCGGATGTTGCCCTTGCAATTACCACAACAGATTACTTTTGACCAGTGGCAACAAGGAGATGAGGTTTTTACCCATACCTTCCAAAAGACCAAGGATGACCCAGTACCTTATTTTCCTAATGATTTTCGGTCATACCTTGATGACTTTGATGACTGTTCTTCTGAGCATTTGGATTTGTTTTGTGAAGATGATTGTTAATCACCTATCTGCTCAGATTTTGATACAAGTGAGAACATTGTTTGCCTAAGGAAAGTCTCTCATGGCTTTTCACTCCAGCCACCTGTTGTTACTTTGTCGTGCTTGTCCATTAAAGGTGTGCTTGGGAAGTATATTTTTAATGTTGAGTTTCCTCTTAGGCAAACCCTGAACTCCAAGGGTTGGTTGGGTATTGCATGTTTCAGTCAGTTTTTCAACTTTCCCTTTATAGTTTGCCAGTTGTCTGCTAGATCTTTGTCAATCCCTTCTTTGACTTCAGAGCACGAGGATGTCCTGGGTAACCAGTTTGCAGGTCCTTTGAGTCAATTTTCTGAACCTTACATTTTTCATGACCCTTTCTTGAAGTGGATTGAGTACTTTCCTTAGAGATGGACTTGTCAGTATTTTATCCCTCCCACCCGCCTCCATGAGTTAGATTCTGACTTTTCTGATGATATGATATACATTTTTGTGCTTGACTTGTCATTGTTCTGGTTTATGATGAAGCACAAAGGCAGGTATTATGGGACATTACTGGATTGGCTTCGTTGGTTATTTGACTACACCAAACATCCTGCCAAAGGTAAGTGTAGGTAAGTAGTTTGCTTTGCATTATTGATTATTTTTCAGTCATATATATATATTATATTTGCGGGGTGGCAATACCACCCCACCTTTGTTATTGATGCCCTTTTCGAGTCTGAGTAGGTCTGCAGGTTTATGCCAGAGATGCTGAGGTTCTCATGTGCTCTACGATGAGCACATGTCCCCGAGTTGGAGCCAGATGTTATCCCCAATTTCTAGGGATAACTAGGAGATCATGTCTCGAGGCCCACAGGTCCTAGACATCGAGTACCAAGAGCAGGATTGACCTGAGCATGGCCCTGGAGGGCCCATCTTTCTTCTTCTTCATCAAACTTGTCCTGTCAGTAGAAGCAACATCCATCACCATCGGCTTGGGCTTGCATCAGAGAGGACTCTTGCTCCATGAGGTAATTGGTCCAGATATCATGGTATGTGTCATGTTTGATCATTATAACTTTCAGATGTATGCATCCGGTTCCTTACATTTTTGACAACTGCTTGGATCTTACACTATCCCACTTGACCATGGTTGGGGGGATAAACGGGGTGCTCTAGCAAGCTTGTATCCATAGGTTTTGGTTAGCCACCACTGGGGATTTTGAAGAGCCATCGTCTGCTCCCACCATATTATCATTTTTTCATCTTATCTCCCATTCATCTATCCCATTCCCCTGGTTCGGGCATTAGGATGACCTATTTGAGGGGTTACACTTTATCCTGTGGGAAGAAGGGGCTAAAGCCCCAGAAGGTAAAAGCAGCTGGTAAAAGATAAAAGCCATAAGAAATAAAACCTAGAGATGCCTCACCCAGGGATCCCCGAGAAGGCAATAAAAGGCCTCTCGATAAGAAACAAAAGGGACCCAAAGAAAAATAATAAAACAAGACCTAGCCAAGAGGATGGGGGGTCTCATCACAAGCCGACCCATTATGTTAATAGGTATCTAGCAGTATGACATTGCCATTATCTGGTCACCACGCCAGGGCAATGACCCTTGGTTGCATGGCCAAGGGAAAGGGGGTCTCATCATGAGCCAACCTTATCATCTTTGCGAAAATACTCGTGGGTAACACTGTCAACTCTGGTCACCACGCCAAGGCAGTGTCCTCTGGTTAGACCTTGAAGCAAAAAGAAAGAATAAAGGCAATAAAGGGCTTGGAAAAAACTGCATCCATGACAGGTACAACTCGCCTCCTACAAAGGCACCCATGGATAATACCCACCCCTGATTCTCACTGTGTCTGGACATCCTTAGACCACACCACCTCGTGTTACATGGCTTGGATGATATCCTTTGGGAACTTTCCTTTTCTTATGGATGCTGGCCCAACATGGCACTTTGTCTTTTCTTCGGCTTTGTATAGTAGGTTAGTGTAATGTCTTTGAGCTATTAGATGATATGCTAGGGGTCTTGTGCATGCATTTGATAAAATTAATGATGAAATATGATTGACATTGCTATGATCCCGAGGACTAATGAGCCCATGGAGGGCAAAGTTTTTGATGTGCAGGACCATACCCGATGGACAGGTACTAGGTGGACCGGTACACATGGGGAGATGATCAGTTCAGACCTCCATGAGGCTGAAGAGCCCATCAGATGGTTGCTGGGACCTCATCAGGGGTGGAGACAAGGCAATGATTGATCGAGCCTTTGCACGAGAGAAGAAGGAGGACGTTTTCATCCAGGATGCCTTGGCTGAGTCCAACCCTAGGGGGTTGACCCACTTCAGGTGGAACGTGTCCCTCTGTTGACCAGGACGTCCTCCAGAGAGCCTTGACGTCACCTCCAACGTATGGTACCTTGACAGAGTAGTTTGGCACGTGTGGCAGAGTTTGGAGGCCCAAAGAGGGCCAACGTTTGCTTTCTGGTGCTGAGTTTTGCCCTGAAAAGGGCCAACGTCTCCCTCAGATGGGCTAGACGTCCTTCTTATTGCTCATTTAGGCTTTTATTTAGCAGATAAATATAAAAACAGTATGATTTTAGTAGTCAGCCTTGTCGGCTGTTTTTATGACCTAATTTTTAAATTAAAGGTCATTGGATGATATAAATTGGGGATGTTTTCCCTCATTAAAAAAAAAACACAACTCACTCTCTTGTGAGATCTGATTTCTTGCGCCCTACTAGGGTAATTTTGGTGTTTAAGTGAGGCGCACTTGCTTTTGGAGGATTTTTCTTGGCATTTATGGCATTTCTCTCAAGG
>CBVK0100854103.1:0-17016 GCA_900067695.1 Picea abies
TCTTCCGATCTCACTTCTATCGCATTGTTCTTTTGAGACCTCGCCACCTATTTCTTACCTTGAGTATCCATTCACCTACCCAAGATATTTGATCACAAGCGTGCATGTCGAGCGACCTTAGTGCAGTAGAGAAGTCTATGGAGGAGATCCTAATAGACCTTATGGATGAGAAATTTATGTCCACGGGAGTACAAGCCTCATCGATGCGAGGATTACAAGCATCCCCCTCGACTAGACGTCGATCTAGGTCATCCTGAACTGCAACGGAGAAGAGAAGCAAGCATCGCAACGACCTGGTGAACGTGAAGTTGATCCTGTTAGTCTTGCTTGATTACATCCCACCTCTGGTTGTCGCGATTAGTCACGACAGCGTCCTGCGTGACTTTGAGTACATGCTCATCACTATGTACCTCCCGAAGGAGATACGTGCAGTTGGACCACAGTTAGGACTGATCCCTGATCTTAAGATCATCGAATTTAACCGAGGATATAGGAAGAATTATGCGTTGCTCGCACTGCATAGGTACTTGACAAAGATGATTGGGAAGAAGCCAAAGACATTCCCTCAGTCATGGATCGAGGAGATCGCGAGGTCCACCATCCTCAACTTCATGAAGATACCCCTCTTCGGCAGACATCAAGAGGTTAACGCGTGCGTTAAACTCCTCCTTTCGTTCTACCATGGAGGTTATCTATGGTTAGACAGGCGCATGACTATGGATATGGCATTGATCCACATGATCATTGGATTGAGCGTGCAGGGACCAGACCCTCACCAGTTCTATCCAGGGAAGGTTGCAGATCTCTCCCTGGTGCAGCGTATAAAGGAAACCTACAATGATGTGGAGAAGGGGAAGTGAGGCTACAAGGTAGCCTCCATCCAAGATGGCACAGTGTACCTAAATTGTCAACTAATCACTAGCAAGCTTGTCAGGAAGAACCGACCAACGCAAGTTACAAGGTTCATCGTCAACCTCCCAGGGAAGTGTGTTAAAGGGATGTAGATGAATTGGGCGAGCTACCTCATCAACAAGTTGGAGAAGGACTGTCGTGAAGCGTAGTACCAAGGCTATGAATTTCACTTTAGCTGGTTACTCATTATTATATCATTTGTCGCTTGGGAGATGCTAGAGAGAACGACATTCCCAGAAGTCAAGCCATCAAAACCATTGGTCGTGAGGTTCACCACCTTGTGGTATACAAGCAATATGGTGAAGCAGTGGTAGTTGAATGTTGTCTTCCACACCTACTACCTACATCTCACACATGCCATTGAGTCATTCCCCTGAATGACATCGAATACACTCCATAGGTTTAGGCCACTCGCGAAGTTCCGTGCAGACCGACATTTCATATATATCACCGCGTGCGGGGATGAAAACAAGGAGGAGTTAGAGTCTTACTACAAATTGACCGAGGAAGATATTGAGGAGATAACTAAGGAATGGCTTGCAGAATTCTTTGTACCAGTTGGATATGCATAACTCTCCAACCCTGACCTCATCAGAAGTCCTGTGGCCACTAGGACTGAGTGGGATGGATGGAGCAATACTAAGAAAAAGAAAAGAAGGAAGAAGTTCAGGAGAAAAAAAAACGCATCAAAGGAAACTGCGCCTGACTCACCTGGAGGAGGAGGAGGTGACGAAGTAAACCAAGAATAGGGAGGGGAAGAGGACAAGCAAGAAGAGGGTGAAGTGACACCGCCAAAAGATCCCCTTACAGAGGTCGAGACGTCAAAGAAATGAAAGGTTTCCCTGAATAAACCCTCAGCACGGAAGAAGTCGTGAGACAATAAGACTCAGTCACAGAATTTGCTCACAGTGGATTTAATTGACCTCATCATCGCAATTGTAGCAGATGCTTCAGAGGATATCTTACAGCGGAACAAATGAAAGCAGCAGACAATGTATGATAGAATCGAGGCAGAGCTGAAGGGGGTACAACAAGATCTCTATTTGAGTCGTGCAGTGTCTACTGCACCGTCATCATCAGAAGTTGTAGAATTGGGGGATGAGCCCACCCAACTACGAAGGATAGCAGATGCTACAGAGGCTCGCCTTCGTCGAGTACAAGAAGAAAAAGAGCATGCCACAGAGGCCTTGAAAAAAGAAAAGGAGGAAGCCTTAGAGTAACGTTGGGTTGCGCAGCAAGAGAAAGATGACCTTAGAGAAAAATTCGAAGAGGACAGAGAGCAGATCCAGAGAGAAAAAGACCAGTTACTCACGGAAGCAGATTGGGGTTAGAGAAGCAGTCACTAGAGAACTTCGATCTATGCCAGGATTGGCTCATATGGAAGAATAGACAACTGAGGGACAAGTGGGGAAGCTCGTTGAGGCCATTTAGTAGCTTCAAGCAAGAGTGGCAAAGATAGAACTGCAAGCAGTGCCTAGCACCCTACAAGAAGTAAGAGATTAGAGGAAAGAAAATGCTAAGAGAGAAGTAGAAAGAATCAAGGAGTTGTCTTTAGAATGAAAGCAATTAATTAACCGAAGTGTGCAAACTTATGAGTGCCTTGCAGAAGACCCGGAGCTGAGGATATTGGAGGCACAACTCCAGGAGTCGAAGCAGCAGGCATCGACAGTGCAAGAGCAGTTAAAGAAGCTTATGGTCATTGAGAAGATGAAGAGATCGCAGGAGCAGCGTGCATTTCAGTAGTAGGTCACTGTTATCTAGAGCAGAGTGATGGAGGTGACACAGCGACTCCAGCCAGTGCAGGATGAAGCCTACACCCACTTTGAAGAAATCGAGGGACAAGGATCATAGCTAGAACAGGTGATCACAGCAGTGGAACAACGCCTGGAAGGGCCTGTCACCGAGCAAGTCATTCATGAGTTCGCCGAGAAGGAGGCTCTGGTGAAGCAACAAGTTGAGGCAGCTCGAGCTAAGCTCGAGGCCTTCGAAGCATTATTGTCCAGATCAAAGTGACTCGGGACGAGTCACAAGTGAGTGTTGGGGGCCTTAATTCTAATATTATCTATGTGAAAGAAGATGTGTTAAGGTTTGCAGAGCTAAGTGAAAACATTTTATGCTTGGTGTAGACAGAATGTGTAAGGTTTTGTGCTTTGATCTAACTCGGGGAAGGAGGATCTGGCAAGGTGCGCACAGATCTCCTGTCCTATGCGGAGTTGGATTTTTGGCTTGGTGCTTGTAAGGAGATTGAAGAGACTAATAAATAAGAGAAGAAGAGTTGGTGGACGTAGCCCCACACTGGGGTGAACCACGTATATCCTGTGTTATTATGCTTTGTGCAATTATATTTATGGTGTTTATGTACTTATTTACTTGATCTATATGCATGATAGGTAGATCCAATGAAGCTTAGTGCTTTATGATGTGAACGAATGCTAGATCCGTTCTAATGCTATGTGTTGGATGATTAGATGTGCTTAGATCTCGAGTAATATTGTGTTGTTTTGTAATCAGGGTTTCACCTACGATATGAATAAGCGTTAAAGGATAATGAATATTAATTGTTGAGTTCTTTGTTAAGTATTTTGATCACAGATCTGTGTCCCAGCTAGGTTGTAGACACCTGAGTCTTGCAACCCCCCTTTCCTCTACCTCATGTGAGACTTCATCTACTTCGCATGTGTTGCTGAAAGGAATGGTAGTTAGGGTTTTGTTGGTGCATCGTTGAAGCGTTGGACCCTGGGTCTGCCCCTATGCCAACGGCAGGAGGAAAGGGAAAATTCCCAACCACAATGGTGGTGGAAGGTTTTATGGAAATCCAAGGCCCCACTGCATTGTAAACTGATTATGTGGTTGGCCTTAACCAACAAACTTCTGACCTAATACAATCTGGAAAAAATGAATTGGCATGGTCCAAATCGTTGTGTGCTTTGCAAATTAAACTTTGAATCTACCTCTCACTTTTTTCTCTCATTCCCTTATGCAGGCCAGGTTGCCACAACGATAAAAGAAAATTTTAAAGTAGGTGTGGATTGGAATAATCTTAGCCTAGAGGAATGATATAAGTTGTGGATTCATGATAGGTCATTAAAGAAGTACGCAGACCTACCATGTATTTTGGTTGCAAACTTATGGTGGGAGCGCAACTCGACAATTTTTAAATATAAATGGATGTCACAAGAAGTGATTATAGCTCTAACCCTGGTACAAGCAAAAGAGTCCAAAGACGACCCAAAAAATATAAAGAAAAGGATACCCTCCTTTCTTGTTCTGGATTATTTTGCTCTGTGGGGTTATTTCGACGGTGCCAGCCAAGGACACGCATCTTCCATTGGCATAGGAGTTGTGTTATTCTTAAATCTGAACCATTATATTTACATCAGGTATGCACCAAGTGGAGGTTCCAATAATAAAGAAGAACTCGTAGCATTGTGTAACCTTCTAAAGAAAACAAAGAAAAAGGATATCAGGAAGCTTCAGGTCATGGGAGATTCTAAGTTGGTGATTGATTGGGCTAAAGGCAAATTCTTCATTCAAAACATCACTCTGGCCAATATCTTAAGGGGCATAATACTTTCTTTTCAATCCTTTGATTGGTTGTCTTTTCAACATATCTTGAGAGAACTTAATGTAAAAGTGGATGAACTCTCAAAAGAAGCTTTACAATTGTAAAGAGGGGCCTTCGAGTACTGTGAGTATTTTGAAGGAACTAAAACAGAAGCAATGGAATTTCGTCTATGACTCTTTTATGTATTTGACTTGAAAATGATGCAGGATATCAAAGATATTACATAATGTTTTGTAAGGATATAGAACAGTAAGACGAATGTAGACTCGGGATCTTTTTGAAACAGTATGAAAGTAAACCTTCTAAGACAATTTTGTAAGTTTGGAACATGTATATTCTATGAATATAAGAAGCTTTTTTTCCTTGGAAAAAAACACATTTTGGCAAGGATCTAATAACTCCTAAATACTCCATGATGTCATTTTCATTAAGATAGCATAACAAGAGTTTTAGCATGCATGTTCTCCCCATTGTCTCCTATGTTTTCAATGGCATCATAGAGTTGGAAGCAGAGATGCCCTTGAGGACATGTGTGGAATAATCATCCATAATTATCACTTTTTCTCACCTCATGGTATCCTTGAGCTTGAAAATTTCTTAAAAAATATAGAGTAGACGAGAACAAGTTCTTTTTGAATTGTTGTGACTAGTGACTCCTTGATAGGATTGAGGAAAGTCCCTAGGATAATATTATTCACATTGTGTCTTGTCATTAGATAGTAAGGAAAAAACTTGGCCTTGTTTAGTTAAGGCCAAAACTGCATTTACCGAGTCTTATTAACTTTGAACATTTTCTAGACTACTTGGGTCCAACCATCCTTGTTTTTATTTAGGGCCATGAAACATTTTGTATATACATGGCGAACGAAAACCTCAAGATCCTTAGAGATGCATACTTCACACAAACTCTTTGCTAAGAATGGCCTTAATAAAAATGTGTCACAATTGTGATAAACAACTTACCCAATGCTTTAGAGATATGTTTAGACAAAATGACTAATATTGGATGGGAAGAGACCTATGAATTTATCCAAGTTTTAGAAACAAAGTTTTGTTTCCTTCTTTTTTTTTGCATGAAAATAGGTAGCTTCATTAAGAGAAAACAACAAGGATGTCTTTAGAAAACCAAGGTCCGTGAGAAGCAATTTGATTGTGATAAAAATTTTAAGAAAAAAAAAACCTTTAATGAACACAGTGTGTCTAACTTAGAATGACCAACCACGAGGGCATAACACCTCCTCCATCTTGTATCTAAACTTCAACCATAACACCTCCTCCATCTTGTATCTAAGCTTCAACCATAACCTAGGGAAAAATACAATTCATAATATAAACAAGTGATATATGTTTTGAATACCAAATACAAATAATTTCATACTTTGAAATAAAAAACATCTCGTAATAAATCTTTAATACAAATTTTAATAAACACTTCAATCATGATGTAAAAAAAAAATTTAAATTAAATTAAATCACATTATAAATTCAATAAAAGAAAATCAATTCAAATTAAATCATAGATTCAATATAACTTAATTATAAAAAACACCGCCAAAATAGACTAATTTAAACCAAGAAAGTAAAACGACATGAGTAATAAATACAAACATGAATATTACCTTACTACATGCACACTTCAAATCCAAAAACATATAAAAAAACATAAGACTAAAAAAAAGTAATGTAATGAACAAAAAAAATCCATTATCTTGGCTATACCTTTATAATATTAAAGGAAATGATTTTCATCCTTCGACCTTTCCAAAGTGAGTATTATCTATGTTTTGATGGGTTGAGGAGGGCCAAGGATTATATAATTCAAACCTTGTCATGGGTATGAGCTTTGGATTGCATTGGTTTGGGTATTTTCTTCAGATGTTAGAGTTTTCTTTGAATTGTTGATTTGGGTATGTGAAAATAAAGTTTTCTTTGAATTGTTAATTTGAGTATGTGAAAATAGAGATTTTATGTAGGATTTGGAGTATAGCCATTCAAGTGAGCAATTTCTTGTGGATAATTAAGTAGTCATTTTCTATTGATATAGAAAGTATTTAATTAAGGTGAATCTCATAGCATTGGACATGTAAAAATATTGGAGATTGTAATACAATAAAAAAGGCAAATTGAAAATCTTGAAATTGAATGTGGCATGTTCTATCAATTGGTTTTGGGTTTTGTAAGGAGCTCTTAATGTGTGAAACTGGTTTCACTTCTAAAGATGTGAGTTGCATTTTCCTCAAATTATACAAAAGAAGAATCAATCCAGGAACCCAAGTACATGTAGCAAAAGAAAATTTAAATTTAGTTATTTTTACAAAATAATCTTAACATTAGGCTAGTTTTCTATGATTTATACCCATAAACTTTTATGCAACATTTTGGTGAAATGAGTCCACTTTATCAGATACAATCTTGAATTTTGGATATTTTCTTAAAGATTGACTTCTAGAAAGCCTTCAACTTTACCAATTTATTAAATTAATATAAAAATAACTTAATTGAATATAAACAACACCCTAGTAAAAACTTTATTAAAAACAAATCTATGAGGTAGGAATTTTTTAATATTAATTAAAAACACTTATCATTCATCAAAAAAATTCAATACAAACATGGCATAGATATGGAAATAATATCATTTGGCATTTATCACATATAACATGAAATAGAAATGGAAATAATATCGTTTGGCATTTATCACATAGAACATGACATAGATATGGAAATGATATCACACGAAATAGAAATGGAAATGATATCGTTTGGCATTTATCACATAGAACATGACATAGATATGGAAATGATATCATTGGGCATTTATCACATAGCATGAGAGTTAAAATGGTGTAAAAATATTTTGTAAAATGAGGGCATTAATGTCAGAGTTATTACTCTGTCTTTGTCTTTTTACTTTAGGTAGACATCATTTTGATAATATATTTTTTAGTCTATGTCGTAGGTATAGAGGGACTATAACGATTTATAAGTCTTTGACTTCATATTAGTTTGTCTTTTGACCACAAATATTTTCATATTATCTATTGTTGGAACTAGGGAAATGAAAACATCGATTTTTATATAAAAAAAGTACCATATGTGTCATGATCTGATTGGACAAGGGATTAGAGGTCTCTTTGTCAGCTTCGCTCTTCCCAATGGTATATATGTTGGCATATCCAAAGTATTTGATCGTATATGGTCTTTTTGAATAATATATTTTGTTATGCATTCATTGAAGGTGGATTAATGCTAGCAATAGTTTGAATGTTTCGTTTAGCATTTTATGCTAGGTAAATTTATGGCAATGTTTGATATGTTGGCATATCCAAGTTTGGTCTTCGAATACATTCTCTGGTGTTCGAACTATTGTTACAAAAAATATAATAATTTTTTGGGGATATGTCGGAGAGTTGCCACATTGCATTTTTTTTTGAAATGTTTACAGAACATTTCTAACAGACTTAAATGTTTACCTAACAGCCTTGGTAGCATTCAATGGTTGTTTAACAAGCTTGTTACAATACATTTTCTTCCGTTTTTAAAATTTATATGCTTCAGTGGCATTGTTGGTTCATTGGTTCATGCTTTTTTTTTGCATCTCCCTTGATTTCTTATTTGCATGTTGTTGTTGTTCTTGCTTCCTTGTTCGTGTTGTTGTAGTTTGCTTGTTTGGGGTTCTGCATTCACGATTGGAACTTCGTCATTCTTGGTGGAGTGGTTGTTGCTTACTTCTTTCTTTGTTGCATGCTATTTATTGTTGTTTGATTCGCCTTTGCAGGGTTAGGGTCGTACGCCTGCAGTTGGGCCTTTTGGTGCTTCTTAACTAGGTTGTTGTTTGCTGCTTATTCTTGTTTGCCTAGTTAACTAGTTCATGCTTATTTTTTTCATCTCCAGTGATTTCTTATTTGTGTGTTGATGTTGTTCTTGCTTACCTGTTCATGTTGGTGCAGTTTGTAAGTTTGGGGTTCTGCAATCGCGATTGGAACTGTGTCATTCTTAGTGGAGTGGTTGTTGCTTGCTTCCTTCTAAGTTGTATGTTGTTTATTGTTGTTTGATTCGATTTTGCAAGGTTTGGGCCTATTGATGGGAGAAATCGATCGTCCGTCAACTAGGAGAGTGGAACCGGTCCGGGGTTGTCTAAATAACCCAAGCCGTTTGGAATGGACCACCCTGACGAGTTTAACGGCTCCGTTGGCCGCTCTAAGGTCTTCTTGAAAACCAAAGAGAGAATTGATCTGAGCTAAGTAATCTAACTAAAGTAAATCAAACAAACTAAACTATAACTAAATACAAGAAACTAACTAAAATAAAAGAAACTAGAAACTAATAAAACAAAGAAAATGAACTAATATACTAAATACTAATTATTCTAACTATTCTATCTACAAACTACAAATTACTCTTATAATAACTCAAATCAACTATCTAATTATCAGCTATAATATTTCTTATTCACAAATGTACACTATGAACAACCTACATATTTGATTAAAACCTGCAAAACTCATGTATATTCTCTGCCCTAAGACAGCCAAGAATCTCTTTTTGATTTTTTATACTTTATGAAAAAGAAATAAAAATTACTGAAATTAAACAATCTAATATATTTACTAAAATTAAACAATCTAATATAAATCTAATTAAACTTATATCTATATTAAACTACTTAATAAAAACAATAAACAATGTACTAGTTGACCTGGAAATGCTCCAAGTCTGCCCTGCGTATGATAACTTCTAAGGTGGTTGGAGGAAGAAATTCACACCGTTTAGTCCTTAAGCTTCTCGTAAACGATCAGTTGTGCTGCTTCTTGAAGTGTTTTACAGGACAAACAAGACATAAAAGAAAATCATAACAATCTTATGATGATAAATCTCTGCAATAAGGGAAACCTATTATGCAGAAAACTTATATATAACAATTCGATTTATGAAGAAGACAAAGCTATCATTCACAAAAATGAATTAATAATTGTTATGCCTTTTATCTATCTGGAAGAAACAAGATATGGATAACAGTAATAAAATTATATCATTTGCATTTGATTTAGATAGCTAAAGTAATCATAAACCATAAACAAATTGATATACAAAACTCGAAACAAAATGTTGATATATTGAAAAGCAAAAGCTATGACAAAACATCAATTCTGCTCCAGTTTGTAACAGAACTCCATATCCTTGTTCTCCCACAACTGAGGATGATGATTATTACAAAAATCATAAGTATTTATAAGACTCTTCACAAGGTAAAACTTCCTTGTGGATAATATCAAAATAAAATACATAATCTGGGAAAAATCCCCAAAATCTTCTAAACTAAGCAAATAAAATGCAAGTGAAATCCTTGAGATATCCTCTAACTACTCAACCACTCAATTGCAAATTCGAATTTACCTGCAATAGAACACAAATACCAAGTTAGAAAGATATTTCATTAAGAAAACAATGAAAAATTGACTCCACAGACTTAGCTACAGAATCATCTGATTCTGTAGCTAGTCAAAAATAGCATACAAGATCAGATAACAATCAAATAAAATCAAATCTAATCATCTTTTGATAATCCTCAAAAACGAATTACTAATAATTCAAGTGAATTTATCATTTAGATTAAACCATATCAAAATAAATGCAATCGAAACAGAGTAAGGAATGCTCTATTTTTAGTCACCATAAAACATGGTCAAACTTTGACAAGCCTTTTTCGAATTAGAGAAAATTAAGCAGTGAATCAAACCATATGAGAAACGATATAATCGTAATCAACACAACCATAATCGAACATAATCGTATACAAGATATGATATGCCATAACATAACTGTAATCGATATCATTGAACACAACATATATGTTACAGCTGTAGCAAATTACATAGATTTCATGTTGTTTCAATCAACAGTAAAGATAGGCAGGTTGTATAGATTATGCATAAGATTCATTATGTTGTAATCAAATATGGAAAGGTTGTTATGATATACTCAAAACGAAGCATGCGTAACAGTATTGACCAAAAATCACCATCGATTTCAATTGCCGGGTGTAACACAGTCAAAATCGAACAGCATTGATAACCATAACCTGGGCAGCAATCAGATAAAATCGAGTCTGGGCCAATTATAGAAAAATTCATCATCCTGGGCATGATCATTTTTTTTTACAAATCCATTCATAACCGAATATCCATTGTTATTCCAATTCAAAAGATAACAGGGTTGATTTAATCAACGGGCCACAACGAATTGATTGGCTGGGCTTCACATGACTGTTACGATTTGTATCAATTCACGATTTGGTAAATATAAAACAAAACCCTTTTTTAAACATGATCCAAATCGTATCCGGGTTGGTCAAAGTCATATGTAAATGAAATTGTAACAGACAACCATCATTTATGTGCATCATAACCAATTCGAATTAAAACATAGATCGTGTTTCAAAATTTGAAATGCAAAACAACTTGCCTATAATAGATGCAACAGAGCATTCAATCGCAACTGATTTAAAACAATCAAATCCAGAATATGATTACTAGAATCAAAACCAAATCCAACTAAAACTTAAACGATAACAAAATTCGATTTATCAAAACAAATCATATACAACAGTGCATGTTTATGTGACAGATCAGGTCAATGATGTACACAGAGTTTATGAATGAGCCATATAAATGGGTGAAAGTTATACCAGCGTGGTTGCTGAGGCTATGTCAATTTCGAATTGAAAATTGTTGTAGCCGACTCGACATTTTTAAACAGAATTGAACCAGTAGTTCGCTGCATCTTGTCAGTGGGTTGCCCTTTGACATTCTGACCGGTGAGTTTTGCCACTTGGTCTTCCAAAGCATGGATTTTGGATTGCAACATCGGCACATCTAGGTAGTACCTCTCCAACTTTAAACCACACTGATCGCATGGTGGAACAACTGGTTGAGAAGAAGAGGGTTTCGATGAGTCACCGAGGGTTCCATAAGGTAGTTCAATGCCAGGAAAATTAGGATCATCCCGCAGACAAGGTGGTAAATTCTTGACAAAGTCATAAGGAGGTTTGTCACACAAGCCTTCTGAGTAAGGATACTCGTTTGTGAGAAAACGTTCAATCTCTGAATCGGAATCTTCACTGACCACGATAGGCTCAGGGTTGGCAGGGGTTCTAGGTTTATTTCTCGCCATGCGAGAGATTAACCGAGTGTTTTTCTTGCCTTTAGAATTAGCACCAGTTTTAGCTTTAGGCTTATTGACTGCGGGTTTAGCAATTTCGACCTATTTGGTCACAGACATGAGCAAGTTCGTAGGTGGGTCGGGTAGAGGTTTGGGTAGAAAAAAGTTGTAAGGCACAGGGGGGATAGGTTTGCTTTCACTCACCACAGGTTTATCAACCTGTGGTGGGTTTGAGTCTTCAAAGCCATTACGACTGAGAAAATCACCCCAACAGTCATGATGTAACCCCAACTCATAAACCATAATTATTTTAATTAACCCCAAATTATACCTTTTAGCCATCTTAAACAGACTTCTATGCAGATAGTGAGGCATATTGAGGTCGTAGCCAATAAAAACCATCAATAGACGAAGGTAAAACAAGAAAACGAACCCGTACCTACCCTCGCAAGTAATGAATTGCTTGATTATCATTAGCAGGTCATGCCAGTGCTGTTTTAACATTTTTGCAGGCAAACCTTTGTCGCAGGAGTTCACCATTCGGGATTGGAAGAGAAATGTCCATGGGACATCTTCCACCTTGCAACTCTTCGACCACTTCTGTCCCGTAGCAGGAAGACTGGTTGCGGAGCTAAGAAATTGCTCATTAATTTCAAGTTGCACATCCCCAATTTTGGCTCGGCAGCCATCGAATGATAACGCAAATTGTCGAGCCACGATAGGGTTATAACCATCGAATTTTCTTATAAACAGGAGCCATCCAAATTTCTCCAGGTCGCTATGAGCGCCATCGAACATGAGCAATTCTTGGCAACCGTTGGGCTCAGCCCTTACGACAGGAGCCATGGCCTATGCATAGTAGGGTTTGAATCGAGCAAAACAATACACAGAGTCAAAAATGGTTACGGCTAACAGCTGCAGCGCCCAAAGGGGAAAGGATTAATGGTATGCGTGTGAAGGTGGTGGGATTACCACCGCCATGCAAAACATTAATGGCATAGTACCATCCCTTTTCAATCAATCATAACCAATATTAACATTATTCGTCCAACCCAAAGTTTAAACGGTGGACAATTATATCAACGTGCCAATGTATAGTTTGAAACCACGATCATTCAATGTAAAATCAAACCCACAAATCAATGCGCCAAGTAATGATTCAAACCATAAAATCGAAATCCAAAAGTTTAATCAATGTGCCTTTGTAAAACCTCAAACCATTGCCATTCCATATAAAATCAAACTTATAATATTACCAATGCGCTTGTTGCATAGTCAAATGTTTAGATTCAAAGTTTTTAAAACATTGCAACAAAAGATCTCATAAAATCGATAGTTCAAGAGCTCATAACAATAAGGATTATATCATATAAAACCAAACTCGATCATGACCCTCACAGAATCAAATGTAACCGGTAGATTTGCATGCTCAATGGCTTATTAATCGAATTGCACAATCAAAGTAAAATGGACATAGTTTGAGAAGATCACTCTAGCCACTTAATAACAAACCAAGGGTAAGTGCCTTTCAGAAAATGAGAACAGTCCAAATAAAGATGGAAGGGTTTTCACACTTTCAGTTGTGAAAACTGAATCGAAATCAAATTGCAATTGTCGCAATAAATAAAATGTCTAGTTGCAAAATGCGACGATGACTTGTCCTTTAGGAGACAATAGGTGTAGGCAGCTTATAGGGCAATTGAAAAAATTGAATTGGCTGCCAATAGGTCCCTACGCCTGCAGTTGGGCCTTTTGGTGCTTCTTAACTGGGTTGTTATTTCTTGATTGTTCTTATTTTCCTAGGGTTTGCAATGTTGGGATGTTGCATCCACAGTTGGATCTCTTCTTACATTCTTTTGCAGTGGAGTTTGCATAGAATACTATTAAGATAAAACAACATACAAAAAAATTGTAGTCGATGTAAATTGCATCTCTTATGTGTTCAACCAGAGTTTTTCGGCCTTAAACTATATTTCATAGTTGTCAGCCTCAAACTATATTTCATAGCTAGCGATATTTTTTCCATGGATTATGTGTTGTTATGGTTTCATAGTTATGAGAGTAGGTTTTGTTGTGTGAGCGATATAGTTGTTCTCTCCCTTTTATTTTTCTCTTCTAAACTGCGTTTCTGGCTCTATAGTTTCTTGCCTTTCTGTGGTCATTCCGACCGACCGTCATTCGATTGCATACTTAGGCAATTTTATGGACGCGGCTTTGCAGATAGGTTCTATCAAACTATGAAAGGTCGTGTTTAGTGTATACATCTTGCACCCAGAACTTCCGTGCTCTAGAATTTGACCCAGCACTCCTCGAACTCACAAGTGTGTCTCTGCTTGCAATGAGTTTGTCTATTCTACCTAGCTTTCCATATTTAGTCGGGTTTTCAAAGTTTGGCAGGTTGACGCCTTTCCGGGTTCAAAAAATTTAAAACCATCCCCGCTACCTTACGTCATTCCCAATAGACATTAATTATGCTTTCAAAAGTCACAACCGACTAGATAGGTTCGAAAAGGTTGGCTTTAATAAGTGAAAAGAACGAGGACATTTCCCATTAAAATGAATAGACAGTCGAATATTATGGGATCTGGTGATTTCTTTTGCTTGCATTTTGAATTTGAAAAAAAAATAAAAAATTATTTGTTTCTTTTAGTTTTCTTAAAGGCTTCAGCATAGTCCACGAACGTGTCACCCATAGAGGCCTTGACGTCATGTCCCTCTTTAATATTGTGCATATTTTAGATGTCAGATTTGAGAATCTGTTCGGATATGGGAATGTTAATATGTGCTATTAGTTACTATTCAGCGTACATATTCGAAAAGATTTGCATTAATAAGCGAAAATATCGAGAACATCTATCAGTAGAATGAATTAACACAAAATCTACGGAAGATCATCCAACATTGTTTTTAAATACTTATTTTCATTTCTCTCTATCATCAAAGAGTTTCGCTTTAGGGTGCCTGCGTTCTAATGTTCCTATTCATCGACATGTAAGACAAGTTAGAGATGTGATTGAGGTCCAGATAAAAGAAGAGAGACTAGTTTTATGTGACGTGAGCTTTGAGTTAAAAAAAAACTCTGTTATCCAACAGAAACTCAGAGAGGAGGAAAAAAGAAGAACAAGTATCTTCTGGTTGATGTTCTCCCTGTGTTCGATGCTTTGGTTGGTTGAAAAGGCTGCTTGGAGATTTATTTGTTGAACTTATTTGTTTTCTTACTAGGAGTTGTAATGGATTTTCAGGTCACATGCAAAATAGTTCTTCGTTGAAGTATATAGTTTCTTCCAACAATACAGATTTGGCAAGTGTATTGAATTCTGCAGATCCCACAAGAATTTATCTTCCTCGGGGGTAGCACACTTACCATGTCTTGAAAAATGGCCTGTGATGTTCGTAAATGACACGAAATATTACTCCATTTGCGAATGTAACCAGAGGAAAGTAACATAAACTGTATGGGTGGATAAAACGACATATTATCACTACAAAAGTTTCTATTTCAAAGTTTGTTGAACTACTTGTGGGTGTGGTAACCGAGTTGACAGAAAACTGTGTTCTTTGTCAAAGTTTGTTCGGCTTCCTCTGGATGTAGTTACAGACTCCACATATTTGGCATCACCTCCAAACATTCCAGACCTTTCTGTGGGCCGCCATATCTGTCATCGCTATGAGGAAAGATATATTCTGATGCGATCTACAACATTTGATACACTTGCTAGACCTATGTTGATGTGTTCTGCATCATTTGATACACTTTCCAGACCTATGATGCCCGAAGAAGTGATGTACCTCAAAAGATTAACATTTTGCAGCTGGGTTGGACATTTTTTCCAATTTACTGTAATAAAGCAAAGAATTTCAACATACAAATCTTCAGGCAGTCTTTTCAACCAAACAGATGATCGAATTCATGGAGAATAATAGTCACAACATACTTGAATATTTTTCCCATCCCATAGCTATTGTGACATAAAACGACTCCCTCCACTTTGAAATCAGCCTGAATCGCATTTCTAAGTTGTCTTGGATGTCAAGGGTCAGGAACATTGTAAGGAAAGCACCTTAAACCCCAAGTTTTCAATGACAGAGAGAAATTAATACTTGACAAAGAATGAAATGTTGAATAACCAGCCATTGCAAGAAGGCCATATATGGAAGAGACAAGCTATTCAAAAACTGGGATAGATGTAGTTGGCAACAACAAATAAGTACAAGACTCAAAATTGATATTCAACTCGTTTATTTTCAAATAAAGGGTTTGCATGTCAAGAAAACTGTGAACACGCTTCATCAATGTACATATTTTTTATTGGTCGGTGGCAGGTGAAATCGCAATCGTTGTGGAAAATAGTCTCAGTTGTATTTTGTAACCCATCTTATTTGAATATAGAATAATTCTGGTTTATTTTTTAATAGTATTTTTCAATCTCTGGTATTTGTTTTAATTTTATTTTGGAGGACCCATCCTGCGTCTATTCTTCGGGTCCCGTAAATATAATAAATTAATGAGTTACAAGAAGGTAGGTCAAGTGTTGACGCAATGCTCATGTTCAGTATCTTGCATATATTGCATATTCTTCTATTTGATAATATCTGTGCATATATACTAATATCAGTACTATTGGAATAAATACAAAAACTTCTTCTTCGACAAAGCTTAGGCAATTGTGTTTGGGTTTGCGGTATTAAACAATTATGTTCCATGTTTCTTCATATACATCTTGCATCCAAAGAGCTTCTGTGATCTGCAATTTATGCTTTAACTACTGATAACTCACTAGGAATTCAAAAAGCTTGGCATTAATAAAGGAACAACTGAAGTTGTTTTAATTACTTAAATTACACCAAATTTTGATTACATTTAATTTAATTTAGATATTAATGTTTATGGAGAGTCGGCATTTGCTCATGTCATTGCAAGGAGTACAAGATGAATAGATGATAAGGAGTTTATCGCGTTGAAACCACAATGCAAATTCATGTTTCTTGTTGCATTATATACATCTTGCAGTCAAAATTTCTGTGGTTTCAATGAAATTTGTGAACTGAAGAGCATCCTACAAATTGGGAGATCATTTTCATTTGAAACAGAAACAATCCATTAATATATATTAGTATGAATACTATTCAGATAAATATGAAAACCTTCTCCATTAATACATATTAGTATGAATAATATTGAAATAGATACCAAACCTTTCTCTTGGCCAATACTTAGCCAGTTATCTGGCCAGCAGACCTTGGTTTCGCGATACCCAACACTTATGTCTCATGTTCCATCATATACATCTTGCAGCCAAAGAACTTTGTTGATATGAAGTTTATGTTTTTACTATTGAGAACCCAGTAGGGGTTCGAAAACATTGCCATTAATAAAC
>CBVK0100854112.1:0-10303 GCA_900067695.1 Picea abies
AAAAAGAACTTGGCATTTTAACTAAGAATTCACAGCTAAAATTGTGACCCTCACACCTATTTTCGGCATCGGCGGAATCCGAGCAATAAAATGACCATGTGGCAATGATAATAGTTGATATCTGATGTATCATTGGAATTCAGAAAAAACGAAGGAGGAGTGCATCGATTGCTAACTATGTTCACGAAGAAGTTTTCAGAAAATTGTCGATATCCCATCGGTGTTGGCAAAATATGAAAGGGAAAAACACTAACATGGGCCATAAAGAACCTATGATCACCAATTAATGATGCATTGTTCGGAGTCAATGAAATCCCAAATATTTAAATTGTGTAAATTTTTTCATTGACACATCGTCGGTCATCGATCACCGACGCATTTTCAGTGTCGACAAGTTTCGAGGCGGGGTAATACGGGAACAGTTGTTTCAACATCTCGCCAATTGTCGATCCTCGATACTTCTTCGGCATCGAAGGGATATGAACTATTTTTCAAAGTGCATATCTAACGAAAATCCTCGATCCCGAATAAACTCTTAGGTGAAGGAGCCAAATTCAAACGCCACATGTCTTTGCCACATAGGAAATTTGTACGGTCTAGTTTCATCCTGAGTCACCTTAGATTTCCCTGTGTCCTAGTCGTGCTTCCAGGTCAATATTTCCACATAAGCACTGTACGGTCATATGGATCGACATCAGAGATTTTTCCAAATGATATCAACGAACATTTGCTAAGAAAATTGCTGACCCCCGATCCACTCATTCAAATTACCAGAATGATGGGATGTTTTCGACACAAAATAAGATCAGATTTTGTCATTTAATAGGCCAATTAATATTTCACTCCAAATACATTTTTGTCCTACACTGATCAAATAACGAGAATTTGAAATTTCCAATGAACCACAACATAGCCCTCTCCTGCACCGCCAACTTACGAGAATTTGAAATTTCCAATGAACCACAACATAGCCCTCTCCTGCACCGCCAACTTACGACCGCATTTAATCCCAATCATAATGCGGATCTTGGTGACGGATTGTGTAAAACCGCATTTACACCCTGAATTGAAGAACTGATGTGACAAGGTAACTATTCTCTATGTTTAAATTACTAAGACAGTTTCAAACCCCAATGTTATGCGCACAAGTTTCTCATTCTCAGAGTTGTCAAAGGAGAGAAAAGAGCGTCTCAAGAGTTGCACTCGATTCTCATAATTTCAAAACCAAGTTAATCTAGTACGAAGAAGAGGTATGTATTAATTTTATCATTTCGACAGTCACATTTTATTTATATATCAATATCATATCTCCAATATGGTGTCTAACTTTGCTCTTTCTGTAGGAAAATGCCTCCAAGGAAGTCAACGACCAGACGCTCGCCAAGGGCACCAAAATTTAAAGAAGCATAGGTCAGTGAAGAACCTTCTCCCGACACTGCGAGGTAGTTGGATTTTGCTAGTAAAGCGGATCCGGTCATCATAAAGTCTACTAAGGTATTTACCCATCCCCCAACATTTGGTGACACAGAGGTGAGCACTGGGTCAAAGATAATGCTCCCATAGTGGGGATATTCGTTCAACATGATTAACCAGAAAGATTACCCAGAATTTATCCCCCACAACGACCTGGATGTAAGGATGCTTGAAAACCATGTTTTTTTGAACATTCGCTGGTCATGCCTACATATGGTAGCCTATTGAACCCTGTTCGTTCCCTGTATTGAGACCTTGGGGTGGATAATCGACCATATAGATGCAATGAAATTCCTAGTCAATGATGACAATGGCGGATGTATCTGTGTTTTTGTCCCGACGGAGGTCCAAAAATACTACAAGCTCAGGCACTCAGAGGAGTGATTAAACATTGATTTCATATTAAAATACTATGAGTTCCATGACACCAATAGATTGATGGCCTCATGGTGGAATGAAGAAAAAAAATTCACAAACCGGAGCAACGGTTAGTATGGAACAACAAACTTAAGGGAGCCATACATTTATTAAATGGCTTTAATCTGTCGATTGTACGGGGAGAAGGATTATGCCAAGTTTTCAGAGGCATGGATTACCCTAGCATACACTGTGGCCATCTTTGGGAGCAACGTCAACTGGGGATAAATTATTTCAAAATAATTAAGAACCAATATATTGCAGGCCCAAACATGAAAGGATGGAGAAACGCCTGCTTTTCACATGGCATTGTACCTAATAGACGTCATCTGCGCAAGGAACGCATTCGCAGGCATGAATCTGATATGGCATGTCACCAAGCTACATGTACATGTCTACTTCGACATTCTATGGGAAAATAGGTACAAAAAATCCTATTCTCTCATCTGCGATGAATTTATAGCTCGGGTCTATTTTATTATTTTTAAGAAAGAATGCCCAAGACTTTCGGTAGCGGCCAAGAAAATGATCTCAAAAGTAGGAAACTGGTACCTAGAGGAAACCATGACTTATATCAGGGTGTTTGGGGCCACCTACGCACCACATTTACTCCCCTCTCAATCCTAGACTGGCTCATCATGGGAGAAATTTGTTACCAAACCATCTTGCAGGGCTATAATGCCACTCTGGTTAAAGACAAGAAGTGAGCATTCATACCCTATGGTTCATATGGGGTTTTACATGGTGAAGGATGTCACTGTGCAAGCTAAACAAGAGGTTTTGAGCCATCTAGAATATAGATTCCCCATAGGATGATTTCACAAACATGACCCTAGAGGCCTAATACTTCAACATGCATCACAAGTCTCCTCCTGTTGGCCATACGCACACAATAAGTTTGAAGATGAAATATTTACAGAATGTGCTTAGGATTGGGAAGAGGTACTACAAAGAAAATATAACCCAAATATGACCAGGTTTAAAGCGATGATTATGGAATAGAAAGTCAAAATGATAGAACAAACAACTTAAGAATCCCTCAGGGTTAGGGAAGAGAACAGAGAAGTAGAAACCATAGAGGCACAGAGGAGGGGGATGTTGTTGTTAGAAGAATCCCAAAGATTCATCCAGAGGTTAGAAAACAATCCCCAACTATTAGAACCTATAAGGATCACCCCGTCTGACCCAATAAACATCGGAGAGATAAATGGATCAGAATCAACCCCACTGGAGGGAACTGTTGATCAAGAAAACCCCAGAGTTTTGTCACCACAAGCTAGATCACCAGGACTATTCCATCCTAGTAGCAGATTCCAAGAACATCAGGTGAAATAGATGTAACTAACATCCTCTTTTATCTGATTACCATCTATGATGATGAAGAGAGATCGGAGGTCTCGCTTATAACTTTACTACCAATCAAAGAGGAGAAAGAACCAGGGGGAATATCTTCTCCAAATTCTGATTCTTCGATTCTAAAACCTCTACAAGGAGACCATGAGGCTGAGAGTATCCTAGAAACTTTATTTCTCAGCCTATCGAGGACTCTGAAAGACAGCTCTAAGGATGAGCTAGGCTCTAGTGAACAAGAAGAGGAATTGCAATAGCTAGATATTGACACCTCAAAAGATGATCACCAAGTTAGTGTTGATCATGTGACCATCTCCCCATTTAAGGTCGATGCTCCAGCAACCGATGAACACCAGCAGGAGGTAAAGTCACTAGAACATACAAAAGTTTCCCCTGTCAAAGAAGTAAAAGATCCAGTCCTAGAACAAGTATATACGATAGGAAGCCTAGGAAACACTTTGACCTGGGGAGACAAATAGATCCCTGAGCGTATGGATGAGATCGTTGATATATAGGTGATTTCTTATGACAGAAAGAGGAAAGACGCAATGAGAAGGAAAACCAAGAAAAGGAGGCTCATGCTAGATAGCATGCTTCTCATCACCATAGAAGAAAAGATGCTCAGCACAGAAAATTTGAAGACAACTGAGCTAATCAGCGTGGGGATGGCTATGACTGATGCCACATTGGATCGAGCAAAATGGGACAAAAAGGAACTAGCCACCACAAAGAAGGAGCTAGGCCATCTACACCATCTGGTGAAATATTACTAGGACTCAATGCAAGCAACATTTTTCCTGAAGAGAGAATTATGAGAAGAATATGCACAATTCATGAGTGAAATACATCTCTTCACTGCATCCGTAGCCAATTTTCAAGAAGACACTCTCATGGCACTAGAAACCTGTAAAGACGTGGAGAGATGTTATGAAAAGGCATACTGGGATGTGGAACAAATCAATTATATCAGTGCAGTACAGAAGGGCCGAGACACGAAGGAGCATGGCATCTAATTTTTTATGGATATAAGCAACTCCTGAATTAGGAAGGAAACCGAATATTGGGTAATTATGGCCCAGGAACCTCATTGAACAATACAGGAAAGGTGGGCCGAGTTCAAGAAAATTTGGGAGAATATCAATCGAGAGATGAAAGACATTGGCCTTCCAGAGTTCGGCTCACCTGAAGACTTTGTTGATTTGCATGACATAGTCAAAATCCATGCAGAACATGACTCAACATGGGAATCAAAGATCATGTAGGTGGCAAGGATGAAACCAGTTCAGGTAAAGAAGTTTATGGAACACCCTAAAAAGGCTCACGCAATACTACATCGTTTAAGCTCCAAGATGATCAGATATAAAGAATGGAAAATAGAGATAAAGGAAACACTTTCATCCCCAATGGAGCAACACAGATTCTCATATGCTAACGCATGCGAGGATACCTTCATCAAGTGGTCAAAGTACGAGAATAATCATCGACTCTAGTAGAACCACTAGACGATATCAAGAGAACAAAGAGATCAAGTGCCACGTGTCATTGTTTTGTTTTACTTAACACAAAATTTTAGGAGCTATTTTAAGTAGTGATTCTTTATAAATAAGGGGGATCGACCTTTTGGGAAAGGTCGATGATTTTGGGAAAGACCCTCTTTTTTGAGAATTGTAAATAATTATTTCTGAGAAAATTTAATTAAGAAGTTCTATTTAGAACCAGAGACAAATTTATTTTCATCAAAGGCGTTATGTGATTGGATTGAGAAGGAACTACTTCCATATTTGAATTTAGTATTTGATGTTGTAATGAGTAAGAGTTTATGAATCTATTGATAAGCTATCTTTATAATACTTTAAACAATTATTTTGTTCTAAATTATAAAAAGTGAATCGTTGTGTTAATATGTGATTGATGTTAGAGCTAAGGAAACTATTTTTCTTGCACTTATATTTATTGCATGTGTATTTTATTTCCATAATTGTTATCTCAGTCAATGTTGAAATACCAGCAAGTTAACGTGTTATTACTAGACTTGTAATCGGTGTGAATATCATTGTCTGCACGCTAGAGCACGAGGGTTACCCCAAGCTCAACATTCTTCAGTAGTTAATATTTTCCTATATCATTTGGTTTATACCATCACCCCCCTTATTTTATTGGACTCATCTAATAATAAAAAAGACAAAAAAAAAAGAATCGTTTGACCTGAAGGAGAAAATTTCATAGAAAGATACCTTGTCAATCACTAGTAAATCCCATCCGTAAATTGGCTAGATCGAAAGATCTAGAGAAACATTCCACTCATCAAACATTGTGGAGTCTAATTGGGCATCTAAGGCGGGTTTGGTTCCTACTGTTGAGTCAAAGGACCTTGGACCCCTCAACAGAACTGATGTTCAAATTTTTGTGGTTGAATGTGTGGTTTGCCAATAGAATGAGAGACAATCAAGACCCCGGGTATCCTACAACCATTATCCATACCAAGTCAATGTTGGGAAGATGTTTTTGTGGATTTTATTATAGGTATACTCAAGTCCAAAGGAAAGAATTCCATCATATTAGTAGTGGATTGACTCACAAAGTATACCCATTATGCTCTCTTTCTCATCCTTTTAAAGAAATTATGGTAGCCACAACATTCATGGAAATATTTCATAATCTACATGGAATACCCAAGATTATTGTAAGTGATAGAGATCCAATTTTCACTAGAAAATTTTGGACTAAAATATTTTCTTATTTGGGTACTCAATTGACTCACAAATCCTCTTATCATCCTCATTTTGATGGGAAAACTGATATTTTGAATAAATTTCTAGAAGGGTGATCAGAATCTGGACCAGGGGTCTAAAATTTGCTCAATTTTAAAAGTGCTCGGAATGCGACGAAAACGGTGCCATTGGTCATATACAACTCTTATATTACTCCTCCAATGCTTAATCCAATGAATATGACTTAATCATTCATCGAGATGGATGGTTGTCATGGTTTCGGTATTTCGACATTTGAGACTTCATGATGTTGAAGTTTTTGCGTACCATGCAAAAATCCCAAAATAGAAACTCATAGAATCCCGAAACAGAAACTCCCAGAATCATGTGGTGTGTGTCCCTTTCGGTATTTCAACATTTGGGACTTCATGATGTTGGAGTTTTTGCTTACCATGCAAAAATCCTAAAATAGAATCTCTCAGAATCCTAAAATAGAAACTCCCGTAGTGACGATCTCCGAAATTGACGATCTTTGAAATTCAAGCTGTGTCTGCAAACTGATCCATGGTACCTGTGCAAACTAACCAACAAACTCCCCCTTTGGCATTTTAAAGTTTGACATTAATGACAAAACAAGTCCTATGCAAACTGTGCAAGCTGCAATTCCTGCCAACACATGGGAGTGTAAATCCTCGTACTCCCCAAGGCAAGTATATCTAGCTAGGGTTTAGGCTAAGAGGGTGTATGCCCTTATACTTCTCTTAGAAAACCCTTGTTAAAACAATAAAATTTAAGCTTAAAGTGATGTAGGCTGAGGTGGGGGTGTATTCCCTTATACTTCCCACCTATTTCTAGAAAATAACCTTGATTTGAACAACAAATGATAGCAAAATGTAAAAAAACTTACCAATTCAAGGAAAAATCTAAGACAAACCACCACAATAGCTAGAAAGAAGCCTTCCAAGGCTAGCACATCACTTCCATCAACCAATAATCCAAGATATAGCCATAAATAAGAGAAAAATAGAAAGAACTAGCCAAAGATAGCCAAAATTTCAGTCCAAGTACCTCTCTAAGATGGGAGATTTATATCTTAAAATGAGATCTTATGATCTCTATTTATAAAAAATGTCACCAAAATAGGTTTTCCACATAATTTTAGGTAAACCACAAGACTAGGGGTCAACAACCCTAATATTTCCCCTTTACACAAATAATATTAAACAATTAACTTAAAATTCTACTTTTTTCACAAATGAAAACCCTAAGAGTGACGTTACCCCTTTAGGAGGGACGTTTTAGCACTTTTAGGCCAAACATTGAGTTGGAGATGGTAGGGTTGGGCCTCCAAAGGCCATGTGTCTTCAATCCAACATTCTTCTTCATGATCCAATGGTTTCTTCCTTCAAAATGTGACTTGTGTAGCCATCACCAACTCAAGCCCCTCAATCATGATGTCAAGCCTCCAAAAGATGATGTTTTTCCTCTCCGAGGAAAAATGTTTGGCATGTGAGGGATAGGTAATGTCTCTCAAGTCATCTTTTAGGGCTCCAAAGGTACATATCTCTCATCTGGCATGCATTCCCTTGGCATCCAACCTGTGGGCTTCAAGCCCCATGGAAACTCACGCTAGGCTTGTTCCTCCAAAATTTTCCACCAATTAGGTCCTACAAAGACAAATAAGCATGCCCTCCAAGAATCTCAAGTCAAAATATCATGATGAGTAAATCAAATCAATAAATTATCCACCTAATCATGTGCATCAAATATTACCATTTCAAACAAGTAAGTGCTCCAAGACATTATGCGACTTGCCAAGCTTAGATATGGGAGGGTTGACGAGGTGTCTTATTGGGTAGATCTTTCCCTAGNNCAAGGAATTTTTCCAAGAGATCCCTCTCTAAGCCATGTAAAGTGGATGAAGTGGTTAAGGATCAAGACTCAATGGGAATAGGGTTCATGACATACAAGGGGTTGTAGTGTCTCATTCATGGGTTCCTTTGTAGAGGGTGTGTGGCACCTTATTTTAGAATATAATTTTTTCCAAACCCATCATTTTTCCATTCTTTGTTTCTTTCATAATTTAAGGATAAGTTGAAGACCATTTTCCTGGCATGGTGCCTAGATAATGACAGTGTCACTCACAAATACCTAGCAGAAATGAGAAGGATGGCTCTTGATGAGACCCCCTTTCTCTCAACCATGCAACTGAGAGTCATTACCCTGGCTTGATGACCAGATGATGGTAATTCCATACCACTAAATATCCATGATCATGATAGGTCGAATCGTGATGAGACCTCCTATCCTCCAACTAACCCTTTAAGAATTTATAATCATTTTTCTTATGGGTCCCCTTTTTCTTACAAATAAGTGTTTCATTTATTTCTTGGGGGATCCCTGTGTGAAGCATCTGGAAGGTTTATATATAGGATTTTATATTTTACCCAACAACAATCCCTCTGGGCCTTCAGCCCCTTCTTCCCATAGAATGAGGGACAACCCCTTCTTGGGTCAATACACCCTAAAATCCAAAGATAGAATGAGGGACAACCCCTTCTTGGGTCAATACACCCTAAAATCCAAAGAGATAAGGAAATGGGGGGTTTAAGTGATGAAAATTGGTAATTATGGTCAGGAACGGTATGATGTCTCTTCAAGGGAGTTCCTAGTAGTAAACCCATTCCCAAGGAAGACCACTTACTAGGGCACAATGTCAACCACCAAGGTGAAATAGGGAAAAAATCATAATGTCCAAACATATGTCATGAAATCTAAAGCAATCTAAGATACAACATACTCAAATGCATGAAATATTGAAATGACACTCACCATAATAACTAACTTGTACCTCATGGAAAAAGGCCCATTGCCTCTCAGAAGCCAGCTGGTGTGGTGGATGCCATTTGAAAATCTATGACCTCTATGGTGGTGAGAAGGGTCTCCATCTATTAAAATGGATAATGTTGATCATGTAGTCTCTTGACACTCCATATCTGCAAGCTGAGGGCCTCAAGACATAATCTCCTTATTTATCCCACAAAATGGGGATAACAGTCCCCATCACACCACACAAGAAAATGAATGCATAGGGTAAGGCTTATGCTACAATATCCATGCTAAATGAAAAATCTTCATCTCGTCCCAGAACCACTAAGTCCATTGAGCACACAGATGGAGTATACAAGAAGTACATAACCAATTATTCTCACGAGCAAAAATGGATAGGATGGATACACATAAAGCAGCATTACAACATACCTGGGTCCATTGCACTTCTATAATTTTTCGGCACCCATACAAGGAGGCGCAAGAAACATGTGCAACACCTCTCAATGAATCACAGGTGTGCATGTATGAAGATGTCCCTATCACACTTTGGGCCCCATGGTCCCAGGCTTCTCACACATCAAAATGGTGATGTTTTTATTATAAAGTACCTACATAACATATCATTCCCAAGGATTACAACAATAGATGCGATGACCTTCCCAAAGCACTCAAAAGTATGGTGGTTAACTTGGTCATTAACTAACATTTAATCCCTAAGGAGTGATCTGACATATGGGCTCACAAATGACAATAGTAATAAGTCACGCAACATCCAATCAGCTAAACATAGGATGGCATTACCATAATATGGTACAAGTAGATATGTTGGACATCGGTGGTAGTTTCTTCCGGCACACCACCCAGTTGTCCCACAAATACTCATTTTCCAACTTTTCACTTTTTCCATTAATGCTAGCCCAATATGTATGCACCTTCCTCCATTTATAATAAATCCTCTAAGCTTAGTTGAATGAGAACGATATTCGAAGAGTGACCAAGATCCATCCACCCCGTCCTTAACCTAAGCTTTTCCAAGTTCCCAACATAGTAATTCCCATGGCCTCCTCAAGAAGAACACATGGTCGGAATATATATAGGGTTGTCATTGATCTCCAACCAGAAGAACAAGAATTACGTCGACACGTAACATTCATAGGTTCTCGAATGGGTAGGGTCAATGATGTTCAGTTTGTCGATTACGATGTTCATGAATCCAAGCAATTACCCACCTTGGACTTCCACCATTATTCCTACACAAGAGTGGGCCCATCCTCTCCAAAAAGCACGCATCCTCCCCCTACTTGACTATCCTCACTTTCAGCATAGTGGAATTGCTACCCTATGAATCCACCTCTTACTAACTCAAATGTAGGGAGGGTACCTCTAGATGGGAGCGAAGTACCTTCTTGATGAAGCTACAATCTGTCATGTGACAGGCCTGTTAGCACTGAGAGTCACCCTCAGATTGCGGGAGGATAATCCTAGTACCCATCAGATTTTTTGGTGGATGTTGGTTTTAT
>CBVK0100854123.1:0-19854 GCA_900067695.1 Picea abies
ACCGAGATCTACACTCTTTCCCTACACGACGCTCTTCCGATCTCACGACTCTCCTATTTTCTTCCCTCCAACAACTCTATGCTATCCTATCTGAATTAAATTCTATCAACTACTTAACATTTATTATAATGAATATTGTGACAGATAGATAAGAGTGAAAGCTCCAGATCTTTATTGTGATCCGTCTTGTAAAAAAATACATTCCCCCATCAATATTACATGATGGCTCAGCCTCCAGTCATTAAATACATTCATAACTCAAAAGTTTTGTAAGGTATTACATTTAATACATTTATCTTTGTAATTCAAAATATTTCAAAATATGTGCTAGTGCACCCAACTGTCTTCCATGCTTGTACTTCGCTGGTGATGCTCCTGCATCACTTTATGCCAATAGAGGCTTAGAAAGGTACTTAAAACAAAATATCTTGGTGTTTCTATGAGAAAATCAATTTTCTTCATGTTGGTAACTTTTTACTTTCCAACTAAGAGAAAACATGAAGTTCCATTTCATGATATCATTAGTTTGTAATATACAGATGGGAAAAATTGGTCCTATATATTTTAATGCATGATTCTGCAAATTTTTTCCTTTTTTGTGACCTATTGGATTTCCTATGATTCCAAAAACCTTAGTATCTCTACCCAATTTCTTTATCTTCTATTTGGTTATTAGATCCCTCAATACTAGTTGACCTAAAGTTGATTCCTTCCCTACTCCCAAGGACCCAAGTGTGATTTATCCACCAAACTTTAAGCAAGGAATACAACTAATTATCCCTTTGGTATAAATCATCGATGAAATAATGGAAATTTGAGAGTGAGAAAACATTTGAAAACCCCAAGCCACATTGGTAACATTATGATTTGAAACTATGATCACAAATTCTTGATTTCTGGATTTATTTCTTAAAGTTGACATTTTACATTGTTTGAAAGTGGCATTAATTATTCCATATATTACTATGAAACACTAATCATTCTACTCATACATTTGAAATCTTAGTCATTCCTCCAAAACAAACAACGAATTTTCCAAACATTTTCCCATTAAGCTCGAATTGTTACAAAACCATTCTCTAGATCCTGCTAAACTGAACCTGCATATAATTAAAATGTGTACACTCAAAGACTACATATTGACAAAATCATGGCCACCTATAAGGATTGCAAGGTAACATGTAGAGGTTGTAAATATGGAGTCTCTTTGTATGTGTTTCCTTCATATGCTTATGGACAATTCTTAATTTGTAAAGGTATTTTAGATTCTTTCCTAATTTGGGAATTAAAATCTAACATTACCACATCAACATTGTAACACTAAAATCATAGAATTCTGATTATAGTAATTGTATCTAAACATACCCCTCTCTTAATCAAATAAATTCCATGCCTAGACTTTCTTTGCTGGAATTTTCCCATCCATATCCATTGAAAATATTTTCATCAACTAATGATTCTTGTGATTAAAGTTAAATATTTGAGCATAATAATTTTGTCCCAAAACAACAATCCTTATTGACACAAGAAATGAGTTTCAACTTTGTCATTATTGACATTAATGCATCCCCTAAAATTGTTTGGAAGTGAAATTTTCTCGTTTAGTGGAGAATAATGTAAATGAATATAGAACTTAAGTAGCAAATGAACCATCGAAGGAAACACATGTTCTTAACTATTAGGCCAACTCAAGTTATTAATCCTCAAAATCCAAAAAAAGATGAGTTTTAAAATTATCTACAAACTACAACTAACTACGAATAATTAGGTCATTTCATTTTGGATATCTTTCTTTTTCAGCATAGAGAACGTGTGCAATCAAAACAATTAAATACAAAATTTCAATAGTACTTAATACTATTATTACATGTCAAATATAAATGTATGCATAAATACCAGATTTGGAAGGAGAGAAAACATCCAGTCTCTTAAAGAAGACTTATTTGGCAGTTCTTTAGTCAATTTTTTTACATGCTTTACTTTAATGAGATTCACTTCCTATTCTTACAAGGTAAATTTTGTTCTTCCTTTTAGTCTCTTTACATTGGAAATCAACATGGATTTAGAACATAGATTTAGGAAAGGACCGAGAGATGTTATACCTTGACAATTTCATCTTCAAAAGCTCAATGACAATTCACTGAGATATTTGATTTTTTGGACTATGTTGAGAAATCTTCTCCATGAACAATCTGGTAATTACCATGTTCCTCATGACATCCTTCAACAACTCTTGGAGGCTTACAAAGAACATTTTTGACATACTTAAATTCAATCTGCAACAAGTCTCTATATGGCCCCTCAGCAAGATGCTTGGTCTTGAACTCAAGATCAATGGAACTAATATTTGAACATGTGATAGGCATCTCAAAGTTCATACTATTCTAATCTCAAATAACAGTCTAATGTTACACACTTGAACTAATATCAATGGATGTAAAACTCTCAACTAATTTTGATCACAAATTCTTGATTTCAAGGACATCAATTTTTATTTTTATTTTTTAAATAAATATATGTCGTCGCAGGAGCAACGAATGTAAATATTTTTGCGATGAATTAGCTATACTATCGACAAAAAAATTTCGTCGATAGTATAGCTAATTCGTCGCAAGAATCTTTAAATTTGTTTCTCTTGCGACTATATCCTTTTCGTCGATAGTATAGATAATTCGTCGAAAGAATCTTTACAGTTGTCTCTCTTGCAACACTATCCTTTCCTTGTCTCTCTTGCGACGATATCCTTTCTTTTTCTCTCTTGCGACAATATCCCTTCCTTGTCTCTCTTGCAATGATATCCTTTTGATTTCTCTTTTACGACGATATCCCTTTTTTGTCGCTCTTGTGACGATATCCCTTCTTTGTCATTCTTGTGACGATATCCCTTATTTGTCACTCGTGTGACACCAACTATTGGTTGTCTTTATTGCGACAGCCAATGTTGGTTGTTAGGCTTGAGACAAATTCCTTGGGTCGTCGCTCTTGCAACGTTTTTTCAGGTTCATTGCACTTTCCACGGAATGTGAAGCGACGTTTGGGAGACCCAAGATTCGTCGCAATATCCATGACATAACGTCGCAAGAGCGTCAAAAGAGTCGTCGCAAAATCACCCAAATTTACTAGTGATGCCATGTGGTGGGTAGGGATAGGTCAAAGCTTCAATGAAATAGCTTGGCACATTTTGACCTAGAGGCTCTTTTCTCAAGTACTCACAGATGGATAACACTAACACAACCCCCATTCTGTTTATATATCCAAATGTCCTTTTGGAATTAAATGCGATAGGTGGGGTCGGTGTTGTTGGAGGGTCGAAGAGAAAGTTCTCCAAACATATTGGAAGTGATTAGAGGAAATCCTCTGAACACATTGGAGGAGTTCCCTCTAATTTGTGTGATAACATTGCATATCGGGGAAGAATAAATTAACTCTTCTGAATTGTTTGGAGAAGTTGGAAGAAAATCCCTCGAACTATTTGGAGGAGTTGGAAGAAAATCTGATTTCAAAATTGGATTTCAACACTGTTGTCCCTCAACCAAGTTCTGAGATAAATTTGGTCGTGTTTGACCATTTTTGGGACTTCGACAAGCTGGTCGAAGATGGAGCACCTAGGCGAAGTGGAGATCGTGGGATCTCGCTCATTTTACGGGATTTTTGGGTTATTAGGGTTTATGTAATGGGTATGGGATTTCGGCCCATGGATTTATGCATGTTTATGCCTCTTTGTAAATGTATAAATAAGTAGCTAAGCGATGTAAAGAATTAGTTCTAGCTAAGTTTTGTTTTGACTTGTGATTGGCTTAGTGCAAGAAGTATAGGGTTTGTGCTAGAATGTGTAATACTTGTAGAGCTAAGTGCAAGTGATTGTAAGAAGGCTCTTTGCTTGATAGGAGTTGTCTTTGTGCCTTGACCTAACTCGGGGAAGGAGGATCTAGCAAGGTGTGAGCATATCTCCTTGTTGTGGGTGGGAAATCCCCCTACGGACTATCATTAAGGGTTTTGTAATGCATGCAGAAATGACCTAAAGTCTCCTACTTTTTACCATCATCCCAATCATAAACCCCATTATTCATATGTAAATATAAGGTTAAAAAGATCAAGTTATTGTACCTTAGTTTCTGTGTTTGATGTTGATCCTTTAACGTTCGGTTTCTCCTTGACTGCAAATCTCCTCCCAAAGCTGACCTACATTCATAAACAGGCAAACAAAGAACTCCAAACATGCATATGATCTATGAACTAATGGGTTAGAGATTCTATCAAAATATAATCAATATTAAACATTAAAACCTCATATGGCGAGACAGGAAAAGTACTTATTTTATTAATCTCACAAGAATACCTTACAATAGTGAGATTGGCCACTACTCCTCGAATCTGGTCCTAGGCTCCTCTTCAACTATGCTCCAACTACTTTTGTATATTATTCTCTTCACACAATGGTTGAAAAAGGTTGGGGCAAAGGGAATGCAAAATTGGGTAGAGTTTCTTTACAATTATTTTCCTCCTTACAAATGGGACCCTTGCCCCTTCTTTTATAGGATAGAAAGGGATAGGTATTTTGTCGAGTGACCGGTTATGGGCGGTCAAACGGTTTAGGTAACTTACCCAAATCTGTGAGTTATGTCTGAAACTTTCCATTTTTCGTTCTTTTGTAGGTATATGCAGGTTTTAGTGGGTCAGCTAGCGTATACACGCATGCAGTAGTGGAGCAGGGCGCGTGTGCCTTAAAAAAAGGGTGTTTTTAAGAAGAGTTTTTCAGTAGTGGCTTGGAAAAAATGGAAAATGAGATGGTATGATGCCAGGTATGCATGTCTGGTGCAAATTAGGGTTATGACAGTTTCCCTCTAATGTATGAGTTCAGAAAAGCATCTGATGGCCGAAATACATTATCAATCTCTACCAACGTATGAAACAAGTGAGCCCAGGGACCAGAGTTCGGGAGCTGCCATCTGCAAAATAACAATTGTCTCACCGAGGTGGGCATACCCATGCACAGGATGAAATAAAATCATGGTTGCCAATCAAATACACTGCAGATCCATGTCATATAACTATATAAAGTGTAGCCGCGAGCAATACACAGTGGATATACATCTCGAAATAAAAAAGATATACATGTATAGTATCCATATTCTAGAAGCTAATAAGGCCTAACGATTGGAGATGAGGCCTTTAGAGCTCAAGAAACAACTTCAAAATCTCCACAACTTGGGTAGGAGTGTAATATGAGTGTACGACTTCACTACCCAGAGGTCTTTGACGACTTGTCAAGAACGGACTAGAGGATCTTGATGATCAGGTTGAGGGCTTCATTGATTTCGAACAAAAACTTGATTGGACTTTCGGGATGGTCGGGCATGAGGGAAAGTGAAAAACTGTAGAGGGGTTGACTCAAGCTTGGTAAAAAATTCCCTTGGACAATAGCACAACAAAACATGAGACTCAGGTAGCATGGTATTTGACATAATTTTATGATGCAGGAGGCAACACAGACTCTCCAAATGTTTGGAAGAATAACCAAATGCAGGAGGACACAGCTCTATGTAGTGAGAAAATATTCCTAAGGTCATATTAAATCCCAGGGCTTGACGAACAAACGAAAGGATGTGCTTTGTCCAAGGGTGAATCATTGTGCTGCCAACAAAAAGAAAATACTTTTCCCTTCCTCTTTTTGGGGTATATTTGATTTTTTTTGTCTTTTTCAATAATTTTGGAAAGCTTTGAAAAAGAATAAAGGAATGCTACATTACAAAGGAGGATCGAGTATCCCAGACATACTAGTTCCAAGTGCAAGGAACACATGGATGGTCAAAGTAAAGGGATATATGTAGGAAAAGGACACTTGGGAAAAATCCTTCGGGCGCCAAGGTGTCAAGACGCAGAGGCAGAGTGCTACAGGGCTTGCGTATAAGGCATGCTTTAGATGGTTCATTTGAGAGACACATGGATCCGGCATTAGGCCAAAGATGCAGGTATGCAAATGTGATTAATAAGACACAGTGGTAACGTCCTTCTATGTGGTTTTAACGAGCTTAGAAAAGGTAAACTCGATGGTTTTTCATATTTAGAGAGTCTGAAAAAACGTAAAAGGAGACTCTGCTAGGGTACCTTTTTCAAAGGTATAGTAGGTTCGAAAAAGGGGTAAAATAGGACCGAAAAGACATCTATTAAAAACCATTTTAACAATTCTGATAAAGATAAGCTCACTCGACAATTTTTTCATATTTAAGGATTTTGAAAAAAGGTTAACTATGGACTCTGTATGGGATGTTCTTCTGGACCACTTTAACGAGTGTGAAGGAACAAGGTCACTCGACGATCTTTTCAATTTTAGGGAGTCTGAAAAGAGCTTAACTATGGACTCTGTGGGGGTTCCTTTTTCATAAATTTAGTCCCTCGGGCCCAAAAAAGGGTTAGAATTATACCTGAGAATACTCTTCTAGAGAACCGAGGCTCCTAGAGTATACCTTTGTTCATACAGTTGATCGTTCGGACCGAAAAGGGGGTAAACTATCGTTGGACAGATGTACCTTCAAATTTCATTTTAGTGAGCGTGAAGGGAAACAAGATCGCTCGACAATATTTTCATGTTTAGAGGGTTTGAAAAGGGCTTAAAAGAATACCCAAGGGGGATACCACTCATGTATGAAACCAGTTCAGGTAGAGCTCACTGCTAGGCTCAGACCAAGAGTCTCTTCGATAGTCAACTTGGGAAGTCACTCAAAAGGGAAGAAAACACAAACCATGGTGTAAGTTCTCCCACAGTATAGAAACCATAGTCATGGCTTCAAGGATAGCCTCATCTGAAGGCAATTCAAAATATGAGAAGTCACGCAAATGAGGGTCGACAGTCCCAAAGGGTGAAGTAAAATGACCATATTCCATATGATGATGGAGGCTCTGGCCAGGACTAGCAGAGTCTATCAATGAAGAATCACAAGCACGAGGGATTTAGGATCTACAAACAACGAGATTAGACTCAAGAGGAGACTCAAGATCACTTGGACTTAGAGGGGGAAGCAACGGCTCCCATGCCCCCATTGGATAAACCAATGGATCAATTGTTGAGACCAAATCTCAAGAAGGAAAACATGATTGCACAAGTTCTTGCTCAGAATCAATTGAACACAAAGGATAAGATGCCACATAATTAACCCATGGCGGGGTAGAGTCTACATGAACACTAGGAACATATAAAGGGGCAACCTGAACTAACATCGAATTAGGATGGTGATTATCAGATGTCAGTTGGTCGATAGTGACAATGCTTCCATTTTGAGGGAAATTAATCACCTGGAAGAGCGTAGATACCACAACGTTCATAGCATATACATAATCACGCCCGAGAAGAATATTGAAATCTAATGGGCCTTGCACCACTATAACATCAACATGGACAATATTCCCACCTAACGAGATAGGAAATTGAGGAAGGATCCCCAAATATTCACTAGGAAGTATGTCAAAAGCCAACAACTCATGTGAAGTAGACACAAGCTCGAGAGAACCCAAGACTTTCCAAACCAAGGAGGATAAAATACTTGTAGAGGCTCCTTCATCCACAATACATTGATAAATGTTTGTTGAATTAAATTCAACCCTTATTTGAAAGGGTGTGGAGGAAGGAAGACGAGGCTCAACAAGGTGATTCCAATCAAAGGAAACCATCCTAGGGCTTGGAGGGGGTGTGCTCGAAATGAGCAGAATGCCCCCTTGTTCTGAAAATACTGAACCAGAAATTCTAAAAACATAGTCGTTAGACACATCACTCCCCAAAAGAAGAGAGGGATCATCTGATGACTGCATCAGCATGACCACTTTCGCAACCAATGGTTGAATAGGCTGCAGGACTACATGGTCTAAAGGCACCTCACCCCCCAAAAGAGGAGTGGGATCAGTCGATGACTGCATTGGCATGACCACTTTCGCAACCAATGGTTGAATAGGCTGCGGGACTACATGGTCTAAAGGCACCTCACCCCCCCAGAAGAGGAGTGGGATCAACTGATGACTGCATTGGCATGACCACTTTCTCAACCAATGGCTGAATAGGCTGAGAGACTCCATGGTCTAAAGGAACCTCACCCCCCAACAGAGGAGTGTGATCAGCCAATGACTGCATCAGTGTGACCACTTTATCAACTAATGGCTAAATAGACTGTGAGAAAACCTCATAAGACTCTGAATCATAAGATATTATGGAAAGGGACCACAATATTTTTATCTCTGGAATGTTAGGGCATAGATGAGTAAGGTGATCTCCCTTGCAAAGCTTACAAGGGAACTTAGGCCTACATCCTATCCATTTAGGTTTCAACAGAATCAATGCCCCCAGTGTGACTAGCAGTGGCTAGTTGCACATCTCCAACATGACTTGCAGAGGTTGGTGATGGGTCGATAACATGACTCGCAAAGGCTACAGACCTATTTCTAGTATGACTAGTAGTGACTGGAATTTTCCCCAAAACATGACTAGCAGAGGCTGGGTGCTTGCCCCCAAAATGACTTGCAGAGGTTGGGTGTTGGTCTTCAACATGACTAGCAGAGGTTGGTGATTTCTTCTTCCTATTCTTCCTTTTTCTACTTCGTTTAGACTTCCAGTTACTAGTAACTGTACTTTCACCAGAGGCGGGAGAAGGAGTAGGATAAGACTTTGCTGACGAAGGAACATCAACACTATGCCCATGACATAAGGTGCTTAACTAAGAAGTGTCAAGAACATTCGGGACATTTGGAATGGTACCCAACCAAACAGGTAGTCCCACATTTAGCCCATGAATGTACAAAGTGGCCATCACAGGGACACCAACATTTCCGAAGAAGGGAAAAGCACAAGAATCCCCTTGCGAAGGGGTTCCTTGGTTGGTATCGTCGGGAAATTTAGCCATGAATATATTATGCACATTTTCTCCCCTTGCGGGATTGTTCAAGTCTGAAAATGTCTCACACACTGACTATGGAAAACCAGTGTTAACAAAACAATACCTATAGAGAGGTGGCTCCACGTTTCTAAGTGGAAGACAAAAAATTCCTCACTATCGGTGGAGTGGGTGGTATGCCACCCTAGGTCAGAGACCCAAATCCATGACTGACTAACTCACTATGGAAAACTAAGGAGCACAGAGCACACACTAAAAGTTCCTAAAGGAAAATCAAGCAAACGACTAACTAGTTGGAAGAATAGTTACGCCAGCCAACACTAGAGAAACTTACCGGTGCAAGTGAAACTCGAATACGGAAGCACCCTCTGGGTATACTCTGCAAAGTGTGACCTAGCTTATGCCCTAGGTACTGCGGTATACCCCTGCAGTCACTTGTGTAAGTCCCTAAAATAAGGGCAACTAGGCTTCCAACATGCGAACAGTCACCAAGCGGGTACAGTCGACAGTCGGGTGGACCGCAATGAGAAGGCATTAAGCCCAAAACCTATCAAGGGTATTGAAAGAAATTTTTCTAGAAGACAACTGAGGACCTCGAATGGATTCAAGACCCACAAAGCTCTGTGGAAAATGTGATCAACATAATCCCAAGACAAGTCCTCTATATGTGTTTCCCACTACGCTTGGTCCATCTTTGGAGGGGTTATCTCCACTACCTTTTCACATGCGACCTCATGTTTAGCCCTTGTGTTAGAGGGGGGTCCCGGATAACTTTCACGTTTACTGGAATTTAACACTCCCTAACTCAAACTCCAATGTTTGATTTAAAATCCTTGAAGAGTTTCCTCTCCAACCTAATTGAAGACCCTAACCCTAAACTAGTTGGTTGACCCTACAAACATAAAAATTCTAGTTAATTTTAATTAAGCATTCTTTTTACTGGCTTGATTTACTCAAAAAGGGTGTGGTGGTGAAACTGATGTTGTTAATACTTTTGCGAAAAATGATGAAACTTACAAGAACACTGGCAAAGAACGATTATCTTTCTTATTTTCTTTTGAAATTATTTTTAAAATTAGAAGAAAACATAGCACTATGCTAATTTCTTTTTCTTTTTCAAATAACAATGCAAAGCAAATACCAAGAAAGAAAGAGATCTTATTAAACTAAGTTTTTTTTTTTATATTTTCTTCCAATCAAAGAAGAAATAACAAAAGATTTTAAAAGAGACTGATGAATACACGATTCATGCCCCCCCCGTCCATGAGAGGGGATTTTTTTTCAAAATGCAACTCATTTTCCTTAATATTTCAAGCTAAAAAAAAGTTAAAAAAACTAGGAAACACAAGAAATCTTTTAAAAAGACAAGCAAATTGATGTCAAACCCAGACTAAACACTGCAATAATAGAGACCAGTACTAGATCAAGAAAACCCCTGAGAAGTATGACTTCTGACAGGGAAGAGGATGACTACCTCTTCTTTAAAAAATATTTTCTCAACACAGGCATGCTACTGACACTTCAGTAGCATGTGTATGTGCGCGGGCTATCCAAAGGCAGGGCACATATACACGCGTGCAAGCCCACTACAGGCCGTGTACACCTCTATAACTTCTCAAAAATGAGTACTGGTATTGAAAACCAGAGTCCCTTAAAGACACAAAAACTTACTTTACTAAGAGAAAAATGCAAGGAAAAATTTGATGAAGCAAAGATAATCTGAGGTTATACCTAGGCTATAGACTACAACAACAGAGACCAGAACTAGATCCAGAAAACCCCTAAGAAGGATCACTTCTGACAAGGAAGAGGGTGACTACCTCTCTTTAAAAAAAAAAATTATGGACTTAGACACGCTATTGATCCTTCAGCAGCCAGTGCATGTACGTGGGTTGTGTGAAGTTAGGGCATGTGTATATGCATGCATGCCTTATACAGGCTATGTATGCCTCTGTATCTTCTAGGAAAAGAAAAAACAGTCAAGAGCAAAAAGAAGGGAGTACTGGTATGGAAGACTAGAATCCCTACTAGTTCAAACTCTTGCAGAAACTCAGAAAAAAGGTAATAAAACCAATTTTTAAAACCCAAAAAGTATCCCCAAAAACCCTAGAGATTTTCCTAGTATGGTCACCAATTCTATTGTGGGTGGTAAATTCCCCTATGGACTAGCATTAAGGGTTCTGTGATGCATGCATAAATGACCTAAATTATCCTACTTTTTACCATCATCCCAATCATAAATGATGCAGGAGCATCGTTGGCAAGCGCACAGAGGCAGGACCACTCAACACATGAGAGTTCTTCCAGAACTTCAACGTGGGCAGTTACAACCGATTTCAGAATCTGCCTCCACTCAGCGTCGGAATTCACCTTTGGAGGCACACTTGAACCAATGTCGAATTTTACCCTTTGAGGCAAGTTTTGAAATTGTAAACAGAGCAGGAGTTTCTACTTCGGCTCTGGAATGCGACTGAACTAAGATAGCATAGGATGAATTTTAGAGTAGGCAAGTAGCCAGGGGAAACCCTAGAAACATTTTTGAGTTATGTAGAAGTTTGTACACCTAGTTAGAGAGAGATGCAATACAGAGAGAAATTAGTTGTAAGAGAGAACTACGAGTTAGCAGGAGACCTCAATGTTTTGAGTTATTGTAATTTTGAATGTATTCTTTAGCCATTGGGTACTCGTGAATATAACAGAATGGAAAATTGATCCAAATGTATGGTGTGTGAACTGTGTGCATTTTCCTGTCATTTTCTACTTACATGAACAAGTGGATGGAACTGTTAGTTTTTCTAGTTTCAATTGTTTCTCTTCATTGGAAGCTCTGCAAGATGTGCATCGAGCTAGAGAGGAACGTAAGGAGATCAAGAGGAATTTCTTTGTGAGAAATTCCATGGATCTGAGTTATCAAAATCCCTCAAACGCAAGGAGTGCGTGGGAAATTAAAGTCTGAACCAAACAAATCTCAGGAGGGATAACGCTTTGGAAAGTGTTATCGAGATCCAGGAACTCATTCCCTGGAAGGAACGAAGACTGAGTCTTTGAAGACTTAGAAAATATTCTAAGTCTGAATCGAGTAAAATCTTAGGAGGAAGAATGTCGTCGAGCGTTGGATCATGGTGAAAGATCCCGCAGACCATCCAATTTGAGGGAGAAACGTAGGCTTTAATGTTGTGTAGATCCGGGAAGGGAGATCTAGAAGATATGAATGGACGGTGGAGAGTCCTTGAGGAGAAATGTTGAAACCACGCAAGCTGTTGGATAAGGTGGAGCTACGAGGAGGTTGGCGGCAAGGGATTTTGACGCCCAAACCTCAGGAGGAATAGTGACCATCGATCTCAGATAGATCTGGATTGTTGGTCCATTTTGCGATTTCAGGTACTGGGAGTTGGAAGGACAGAGATCCTTGTCTCCCAAAACATCGAATCGTGAAATAGTGAAATAGCGAGGTCGGACGTGGACCATAGATCCCAGGGATTATTGTGAGTCATTGATTGAACACTAAGGCATTTCGGCGTTTCGTCATTTCAGCATTTCGGCAACCGAGGATTCCAAGGAGCAGAGATATCCCTTGCACCTAGATTTCGCGAAATGCGAAAACCTGAAAGAATAGGCATTGGAACATTTTGGCATTTCGGCAACCAGTGATTCCAAGGAGTAGAGATATCCCTTGCACCCAGATTTCATGAAACACAAAAACCCAAAAGAATAGGCATTGGGACATTTTGGCATTCCGACAATCAGGGATTCCAAGGAACAGATATATCCCTTGCATTCTAATTTCACAAAATGCGAAAACCCGAAGGAATAGGTGTTAGTACATTTCATCATTTCGGCAACCAGGGGTTTGAAGGATGAAGGGATGAGACACTTGACTTGTGAAGTCTCATTCCATGATATTTTGGCATTTCAGTGACTGGGGACTCGAAGGACAAAGGGACGGGATGCTTGACTCGTGAAGTTCTGGTCCACGATAAGCACCCTTTTTCTCTTAGCACAAGGTCACGGCTCTTGGTCGTGTGTTGTGGGAGCTCACGCTTGGCACTTGGAAAAGTCAACTAAGCATTTGTGGAGGACCTATGTGTTCATTCAAGGATTCAGTTTGGAACTAGAAGAGCCATTTTGGCTTCGAAACCAAAAGATCCTGATCGGGAGGTCGCACAACCCTTAAGAGGGATAAGGGGTTTGCATCAGGTGGTATCAGAGAATTATTTTTTCGTCTGTAGACTTCAGGTGAAGGAGGAAAAGAAGGAGACAGAGAACTTGGAGCTATACTCTGTGTGTGACAGATAGTCAACATAATTCCGCCAAGAAGATGAGATCCACCTTTATCCAACCGTGTTGTAGAGAGGGAGATGCGAGAGCTTCACGCCCGATTGGAAACAATGGAAGTAGCACAGAGAAGAGCACCTAACGTTGGGGATGTCAGTGATGCAGAAAGTGAAGAGGTTGAGGTTGAAGAATCTGCAAGAGAGGATGTTGCAGAATAATGTTTATTCAGAGTAGTTTCCAGATTGGGAGGCAAAGCTAAGATAGAGGTCCCCATGTATGAGGAAAATCTAGATGTTGAAGAACTATTGGACTAGATAAGGTCCATGGACAAACACTTCAACTATGAAGATGTCAATGAGGAGAAGAAGGTGAAGCAGGTAGTCACCTGGCTAAAAGGGCATGCAACACTGTGGTGGGACGAATTGTGGGCTGAGAGTAGAAGTAAAGGCAAACAGAGGATAAAAATTTGGGACAAGGACAGGATGATAGCCAAAATGAAGGCTAAGTTCATACCCAAAGACTACCATATTAATCTATTCAGGAAGATACAGAACCTAAGACAGAAAGGGATGACAATTAAGGAGTACACCGAGGAGTTCTACTGGTTGAACATCAAAACTGGACAAAGGGAGAGAGATGAAGAAAGAGTCTTCAGATATATAAATGGCTTGAGATATGAAATCCATGATGAGCTTAGCATGATGTCAGTGAGGACTATGGAATATGCTTATCAGTTTGTGCTGAAGGCAGAGGAGAAGCTGGCCAAAAAACAGAACCAGTGAGGAAGAGGTAAAGGCTTGATCCCAAGCAAAAGCAAGGGATTTAACCGTGACAGAGCACATCAGTCTAAGGATGAGGATGAGAAACCACACAATCACTCAGAATGAGGAGGAAGTTCACGAGGGAGACAGAGTGGTGGAAGAAACTCTTCTAGAGGAAGAGGCAGAGGAGGAGTAAGGTGCTATAATTGTGGAAAGATAGGGCACATGTCTTGGGAATGTCCAAAGAAGAAGAAGGAAGGAGGAGAAGCTCACATTTCAGAAGCAAAACGAAGAGATGTTGAGGCAGAAGGAGAAGAGGATGGAGCATCCCTGATGTTGAGAAAATTTCTCTTAAGACCAGAGGCTGAAATTGAAAAGCCAGTGTAGAGAAAAAATCTCTTCAGGATAGCTTGCAAGACTAAGGACAAAGTATGCAAGGTGATCATTGACAGTGGGAGTACTGACAACCTATTATCCACAAAGATGGTGGAGAAATTGGATCTGAAGACAACTGCACATCAAAGTCCATACAAAGTCTCATGGATGCAAAGAGGACACCAAATAATGATCACTAAACAATGCCTGGTTGAAATTAAAATAGGAGGATATAAAGACAAAATCCCATGTGATGTAATTCCCATGGAAATATGCCACATTTTGTTGGGGAGACCATGGAAGTTTGACAAAAATATCATTCACGATGGAAGGAAGAATACATATACATTGGAGAAGAATGGTAGGACGCATATGTTGCTGACAATGGAGGAGAAGAGAGTGGAAGAGGAATCTAGCACAAGAATACTTCTCATGAGTGGGAAGGAACTCCTGAAAGAAGTCAAGGAAGAATAGGAGATGCAGTTTGATGTGGTGAGGAAGCCCAGATTCATCCTTACGAGTACATCAGTGGATGATTTACCTGAAGAAGTTCAGGAGCTGCTTGATAATTTTGTTTGATATAGTGATGGATGAGCTGCCAAACTCATTATCGCCCATCAAGAGTATCAGTCATCATATCGACTTGATACCAGGAGGAAGCCTGCCAAACAAAGAAGCGTACAGATTAACACCTCGAGAAAATGAGGAAGTGAAGAACCAAGTCCAAGAATTGTTGGATAAGGGTTTAGTAAGAGAAAGTTTGAGCCCATGCATAATACCAACTGTGTTAATCCCAAAGAAAGATGGAGGATGGAGAATGTGCACAGACTCAAGATCCATCAACAAGATCACCATCAGGTATAGATTTCCTTTACCGAGAATGGATGACTTAATGGATTGCTTAAGTGGAGCAAATTTATTTTCTAAGATAGATCTGAAAAGTGGATATCACCAGATCAGGATGAGAGAAGGTGATGAATAGAAAACATCCTTTAAGAAAAACGAAGGTCTATACGAGTGGTTGGTTATGCCATTTGTCTTGATGAATGCCTCGAGTACTTTTATGAGGTTGATGAATGAAATTCTAAAATATTTCATTGGTAAGTTTGTGGTTGTATATCTGGACGATATACTGATTTTTAGCAAGACTAAAGAGGAGCATTTGAGGCACCTAATGCTAGTAATGAGGAGGCTACAACAGGAGAAGATGTTGATCAATTTGAAGAAGTCCTCTTTTATGAAGACAGAGCTCATTTACTTGGGTTTTTTGATCTCTTCAAATGAACTGAAGATGGATCCAGAAAAGGTGAAAGCAATCAGGGAATGGTCGTCGCCAAGGAGCATGTTCAAAGTAAGGAGCTTTCATGGTTTAGCAAGTTTCTACAGAAAGTTCATTAGAGACTTTAGTGGAATTTGTGCACCCATGATGGATACAATAAAGAAGCGGCACAAGTCTTTTAAATGGACAGAGGAGACAGAAAGGAGATTCAATATATTAAAGGAGAAGATAACAACGACCAATTCTAGTCTTGTCGAATTTTGGGAAGACATTTCAGGTAAGATGTGACGTAGGAGCAGTTCTAAGTCAGGACAATCGAAATTTTGCCTATTTCAGTGAGAAGTTGAATGAGACTAAGAGGAAATACTCCACATATGACAAGGAGTTCTATGCCATAATTCAAGCATTGAAGAAATGGAGGCATTTTCTTGTCCCGCAAGAGTTTGTCTTGTACAGCGATAACCAAGCTTTACAATTCATAACCCAACAAGAAAAAATGAATCAGAGGCATGCAAAATGGGTTGAATTTATGAAAAAATTTATTTTTTTCATAAAACATATTGTTGGGAATACTAACAAAGTTGTTGATGCGTTAAGCAGGAGATGTTTAATTCTGCAAGAATTCCAGGTGGAGACCTTGGGGTTTGAACACCTTAAGGATATGTATTGTGATGATACAAATTTCAAGGAGGACTATGAAGCATGTACAAGCCCTGTACTGAGAGATAGAATTCAGTGGACAGAGTATATGGTTCAAGAAGGGTTGTTGTTCAAAGGAAATCAATTGTGCATACCAAGATGCTCAATGAGGGACAATCTTTTGAAGGAGAATCATAGTGGAGGAATGGCTGGACATTTTGACCATGATAAAATGTTTGCACAGTTGAGTAGTTCATGCTATTGGCCAGGTATGAGAAAAGTGGTGATAAAGTTTGTGAGCAAATGTAGGATCTGCCAACATGCAAAGGGGAAAAGACAGAACAATCGATTGTATCAACCATTGCCAATACCAGAGAGGCCTTGGGATGCAATAAGCATGGATTTTGTGTTGGGATTGCCAAGAACAAAAATGGGATTTGATTCCATATTTGTGGTGGTGGATAGGTTTTCAAAGATGGAACATTTCATCCCATTCTAGAAGACCAGTGATGCAACACATGTTGCAAATCTGTTTTTCAAAGAAGTTGTGAGACTTCATGGCCTACCCAGGAGCATTGTCTCAGATAGAGACACAAAATTTGTTGGTCAGTTTTGGAGGATGTTGTTGAAGAATATGGGGACAAATTTCTCCTTCATATCATCTTATCACCCTCAGAAAGATGGGCAGACTGAGGTGGTAAATAGAAGTTTTGGAAACTTATTGAGAAGCATGGCTACAAAACACCATAACTAGTGGGATAAGATTTTGCCACAAGCAGAATTTGCATACAATGACTCACCAAATAGGAGCACTGGAAGGAGTCCATTCCAAATACTCTATGGAATGCAACCTAGGGGAGTGTCTGAGTTGAGAGACTTGGAACAAGGTGAGATCAAGAGCGTTGGAGCAGAGGATTTTGTTGCAGAAATGGAGTGACTCCAGAGCCAGATCAAAGGACAGTTGGAGTGTTCTAATCAGAAATACAAGCATAGATCTGATAAACATTGTAGGGAACTTCAATTTGAAGTGTGAGATTAGGTTTTAGCAGATCTCAGGAAGGAAAGGTTCCCTAGGGGAACATATAACAAATTGAAGATGAAGAAGATAGGACCCTATAAGATCTTGAGGAAGTTTGATGCAAACACCTATGAGATTGAGATGTCAGATGGTGTGGGAATTTCACCCATATTCAATGTCTCATACCTATACCCTTACAGGAAAGATGAAACGGAAGGGTCAGAAGCTCAAGGAAAAGTTCAATGGGAGAAACAGATGCCTGTGGCAGAAAAGCCACAGATGGAGAAAATTGTTGATCAGAGGATTGGCAAGAAGACCATGACAAAGACTTATTTTGAATATCTGTACAAATGGAAGGGACACCCAATAGAAGACGCCAGTTGGGAAACCAAAGCTACTATCCAGAAGTAGGGAAAGTCAGTAGAGGAGCTCATGGACAGGAGTCCGTGAATTTTTGTCAAGGGGAGTATGATGCATGAGCATCATTGGCAAGCGCACAGAGGTGGGACCACTCAACACATGAGAGTTCTTCCAGAACTTCAACATGGGCAGTTACAACCAATTTTGGAATCCACCTCCACTCAACGCTGGAATTCACCTTTGGAGGCACGCTTGAACCGGTGCTGAATTTTACCCTTTGAGGCAAGTTTTGAAATTGTAAATAGAGCAGGAGTTTCCACTTCATCTCTGGAATGAGACTGAAATAAGATAGCGTAGGATGAATTTTAGAGTAGGAAAGTAGCCAGGGGAAACCCTAGAAACATTTTTGAGTTATGTAGAAGTTTGTACACCCAACTAGAGAGAGCTGCAATACAGAGAGAAATTAGCTATAAGAGAGAACTGTGAGTTAGCAGGAGATCTCAGTATTTTGAGTTACTGTAATTTTGAATGTATTTTGTAGCCATTGGGAACTTGTGAATATAATAGAATGGAAAATTGATCCAAATGTATGGTGTGTGGACTGTGTGAATTTTCCTATCATTTTCTATTTACATGAACAAGTGGATGGAACTGTGATTTTTTCCAGTTTCAATTGTTTCTCTTCATTGGAAGCTCTGCAAGGTGTGCATCGAGCTAGAGAGGAACATAAGAATATCAGGAGGAATTTCTCTGCGAGAAATACCATGGATCTGAGTTATCGAAATCCCTTAAACGCAAGGAGTGCATGGGAAATCGAAGTCTGAACCAGACAAATATCAGGAGGGATAATGCTTTGGAAAGTGTTATCGAGATCTAGGAACTCATTCCCTGGAAGAAAATATTCTAAGTTTGAATCGAGTAAAATATCAGGAGGAAGAACGTCATTGAGCATTGGATCACGGTGGAAGATCCTGTAGACCGTCCGATTTGAGGGAGAAGCACAGTCTTTAACGTTGCATAGATCCGGGAAGGGAGATCTTGAAGATCTGAACAGACGGTGGAGATTCCTTGAGGAGAAACATCGAAACCCCACAAGTCGTTGGATAAGGTGGAGATATGATGAGGTTAGCAGCAAGGGTTTTTGACACCCAAACCTCAGGAGGAATAGTGACCATCGATCTCAGATAGATCTGGATTGTTGGTCCATTTCACGATTTTGGGTACCATGAGTTGGAAGGACAAAGATCCTTGTCTCCCAAAATCCCAAATCGCAAAATAATGAAATAGCAAGGTCGGACGTGGACTATAGATCCCAAGGATTATTGTGAGTCATTTATCGAACGCCAAGGCATTTCGGCGTTTCGGCGTTTCGGCGTTTCGGCAACCGAGGATTCCAACGAGCAGAGATATGCCTTGCACCCAGATTTCAAGAAACGCAAAAACCCAAAATAATAAGTGCTGGGACATTTCAACATTCCGGAAATCGGGGATTCCAAGGAGCAGAGATATCCCTTGCACCCAGATTTCGTGAAACGTGAAAACCTGAAAGAATAGGCACTGGGACATTTTGGCATTTTGAAAACCGGGGATTCCAAGGAACAGATATATCCCTTGCATTCTGATTTTGTGAAATGTGAAAACCTGAAGGAATAGGTGCTGGGACATTTCGGCATTTCGGCAACTGAGGGTTTGAAGGACGAAGGGATGGGACGCTTGACTTGTGAAGTATCAGTCCATGATATTTCAGCATTTCAGGGACCGGGGACTCGAAGGACAAAGGGACGGGATGCTTGAATCATGAAGTTTTTGTCCACGATAAGCGCCCTTTTTGGCTTAGCACAAGGTCACGGCTCTTGGTCGTGTTCTATGGGATCTCACGCTTGGTGCTTGGAAAAGTCAACTGAGAATTTGTGGGGGACCTGTGTGTTCGTTTGAAGGATTCCAGTTTGGAACCAGAAGAGCCATTTCGTCTCTAGAACCAGAAGATCATAACCAGGAGGTCACACATCCCTTAAGAGGGATAGGGGGTCTACATCAATAAACCCCATTATTCATATGTAAATATAAGGTTAAAAAGATCAAGTTATTGTAACTTAGTTTTCGTGTTTGATGTCGATCCTTTAACGTTTGGTCGCTCCTTGACTGCAAATCTCCTCCCAAACATGACCTGCATTCATAAACAGACAAACAAAGAATTCCAAACATGCATATGATCTATGAACTAATGGGTTAGAGATTCTATCAAAATATAATCAATATTAAACATTA